>DWME01004714.1:0-15929 GCA_018244795.1 Parelbella ahira ahira | reverse complement strand
CTGCTCCAGCGGCTATCGGTACTGCGACAGATGTGACCAGCCCACTGCCACTTCAGCTTGCTAATCCTTTGGGCTATATCTGCTCCCTCAGTAATAATAGGTATGCGGAAAGAAAAATCTCGAAGGGAAGAACTTTCGAGACATTTTTTAATGAAGTGTTAATCGCAATTTACAATAATACGACATTTTTATTATTTCTTTGTTGTTACTTTGACAATCAAAGTAAAATTTAGATCATCAGTGATTTCAATATAATATTTAAATAGAAGCAGAATATTTTCTTTTGCACTGCAATTTAAAACCCACAAGACATTATTAAGTAATTTCTTTAAAGTACTTGATTTTAGTACGCTATATTTTTAATCAAATCCATCTAAGGACGGCATATTTTATTGTGCAAAACCAGAATAGAACGCGGCAAAAGCAAAACGCAGCTGTCCAATTGAACAAAAAAGGCCTCCTTTTTGGAGTTGTTCGCTGAAATGGAATTCTCTATTCCAGCGTTGCACCGCTGCGGAGTAATTCAAAGGCAACAGGTTTGAATTGACCAGAAAATCCTTTTGATATAAAACACTACGAACTGACTTGTGTTGTTGATGCGCATAATATTACAGGAACATTAAACAAACGGTTTCCAATTAAAAGGTTTTTCAGTGCAAAAATAGAGAATAGTTTATTCTTCAAAACAGAGAATATATTTATTCGTAGCATATTATTATATTCTCTTCAACATGAACATATTTGGATGGCATATTATAAACCAGTGATGATACAATAATTAAGACATCAGCCATCCTTTTACGAGGTCTGGGTTCATTATCCCGAAACCTCTGGATACAGGATGTTCTGGGCGTAATAATATCAAAAATAAACATTACTGAAGGCCAGAAAGAGAACTTTCCATGATATTGAAGCAAATTGGCTACATACCTTCCACGAATTATAATAGAAGTCTGTTTTTAATAGCAAAACGGTCAGTGGATAACGACGATCCTACCGGTGTCCATGGATCTCATCCTACAACCTGGGGGAGCTTAAGCATAATTTATAGTACTACTCCAGCGAGGATTTAGAGAGGCATTGGGCTCGTAAACATTCAACCTGTCGGATGCTATTAGTCTAAATAAATGATTTATGGGAGACGAGAGAGAAAATGTTTTTTTTTTAATGTTTTATATAGCTGACTGTACATTTATGATGAAAAGGCGCTCGACAGTTATTTTACCTGTTCATAACCAGAGATTGAGTTTAAGAGGACACGGGAAACATTAACTTATTTATAAGGCCAGTTCTTGATAAATTACGTCCCGCTTTGTTTTTGCAATCCATACCCACCTTGAGGGTGATTCATGAACATTTCTGGCGTTACAGTGTTGGAGGTTAAAAACATGAAATTTTATTCATTAGTAACTCGTCAGACATACCCAGTTTATATTGCATCAATATTGTTCATATAGAAGTATTGTATTGAAAATATTATAACACCTCATTTCTTTAGCTTAAGTTGTGTTGATTATTAAAATCAATTTACACCGGCCTAGGTAACGTTATTCTCAATTAATTTAACTTACGAACATTTTCCAGCTGTATTACAAATAAATAAATTGTTGAGTATAGACGTAAGTTATTTAATATCAAGAAGAAAAGTTAATTTTCTTTCTTCTAATATTTTTTTTTAAATGAATGGTGGCAACCCTATCCCTGGCACAATTTATTTGATTACTTTATTTTCCAAACAATAAACTCTATGCACAACCTTGTAGTAAAAATAAAAATTAATATCGTTATTAATAAGCAAAGCATTTCTGAAAACATAATGATTTAACACTTTTATTAGTAGATATTTTTTAAAAATATCTGATAAAAAGTAGTCCGTTATTAAATATTTAAAGAGAAATTTCTACAATTTCCTGCCAAATCAGTTCGCAATTTAATGCATAACTCTCGAACTGAATGTGCCCACTGGGTGTTAATAATTAGCCCGTGTTCACATGTGCTTTATAATTCTAGCATTCTTTCATGTAGTCATTAAATGGTTAAAAAGAAAAAAATGCTACAAAGTTCCATAACACCTACAATGTCGCGACTCATCCACTGAAGCCACACGTGTCATGAGTCACGGGCAGTCATGACCCCTCATCCCGATTAATCGTTTAATAGCCTATCAGCGGTATATCTGGGTCACAGTTAGAAATGCATTAATAGAATTACCTACTTTAAATGATTAACGTTAAGAGAATTATAGTATTCGCGGATTGAACCTAGATTAAAAAATAGGGTTACCGACTGTCACTGACTGTTAGTGTCACTGCGGTTATCGTATCTATCAACTTCTATAATAAGCAATGTTAGTCATTTTACTATTAAACGTCTCGTGAGTGTTTATTTGCATGACTATATATGTGTGTAGCCGCTTAACCAACGTATGTTTTTCGGGATGATTTTAGATGATCAATATTAGGGTTCTCCAAAAACCGTTTCCTAAGGCGCGTGAAGTCCGGCAACCTGCACTTGGTCAAAGCGGCATACTATTAGCTTTACCTTCACATTCTGAGGGGAGACCCATGTTAAACAAAGATAAAAGGGTTGAAAAAGGGCAATCTGCTTTGAGTCGTGTACCTCTAATAAAAGATCACAGCATATAATAATCACGTCAATAACTTCAACTCCTGATTCCCGACAAACGACTAATTGTTTGTGATTGGATAATAGCATAATTTAATCAAGGATCACGCTCCGGTTGACTAACCAAATGGTCAGTTGTTAGTCATTGCACTGAAACGAGTGTACGACGATTGTGTATATATATGAAACTTGTTTAATTTCAAATTATACAATGCTGAGAGTATTGCACAATTTAAATTTTTGAAGATCAACATTTTTAAATAAAAATTGGTACTTGTTCCTAACTCTCATATTGAAATGAAATTAACTTTGCACAGATACATTTAGTTGGTGGAAAAAGCTGGAAAAAGTTGGTGGAAAAAGCTGTTCATAATATAAAATATGAATATTGATAGGTCAAAAATTAATGGTATTTAATTCCAATCATTTCTTTTCGCATTTTAATCAATGCTATGTATTGACGCAATGTTACACACGCATATAGGTAAATGGTATATGCTCCGTACTTTGTTATTAAAAATTAAAACTATATTGTACACTCTAAAAACAATATTATGACAACGTGATTCGCTCTGGTTAAAATTGTACAATTGTAATATACATATCTACGGTATTTAGGATGAAACGTAGCAATATTAGTAAAATCTAATTTTTCATATTATGTCAATTTTACGAGCTCAGTCTCAAACATAAAGATTAAAATAATATGAATTATGTCTTTAGCCAAAGAAGGAATAAAACGCCATTTGACTATGCAGGAATTTTAAAGAAGAAAATTATCTTTAATCTTTGTAAATGAAATACAAGTAGGGCGAGTAACAAGAGCGGCGAAGACGGAAAAAGACAAAATGAATTGAGCAAAACGATGGAATAAATTCAGAAAGGAGATAAATGAAATGGGATACTCTTGGCTTTGTGCTGTTTCGATTCAAGCTCAGAAAGAAAAATAAAAAAGGCAACATCAGACGAAAAAATAGTTTGCCTTAAAAAACTATTGGTAAATTGTCTTAGTATCTGTAGTCGAATACGTCCTGAATGCTCATAGTACACAGATTGAAATATTTTAAATAAATATTTAACTTATTGATAAGTTCATTATAATTTTTAAATGTTAAGTCTGATGACACATTTTCTTTAATATCAACTGACACATTCATGATAAAATGCATTATCCATTTTATGTTTTAATTGTAATAGTTGATCCATACATATATCTGCGTATAAAATCGAAAAATAATTTGTACAGATATTAGAAAAAAAATTTAAGTATCGATTTAAAAAAGAGAATAATTAAACTCACCGGCTGAATACCAAGATATGTCATAAAAACTTGGAATATGATCTGTGATACTTCCTATTTTCTGAAATTTCAATAATACAAATTGATAATGTCATTGTAATAAAATCTCACAGTACGTTCGAAAATTTTGTCACATAATCTTATTACTAAATATTTACTTTAACTAATCCCCATAATGAACTTTCCGAAGGCTTCAAATAATATTTCTATTTTTAGCCTATCTTATGAACTCTCTGTCATAAATTTTGGGAAAGTTTAGGAATGCTATGATTTAGGGCAGCAAACGTAAACAAAGTTCTGAGCCGTAATCGAGTTAGCAGCGATTAGCTAATCCTGTCTAAGAAGACTTCTGAATATTATATTTGTTTGACACGTAGAAGGCTCCAGATTCGATTTCTTACATGCTAATATCTCAATGTTAAAACTTATCTCTTCATCTAGATATTTATGTGTGTCCATAGTATCTATAACATAAGGAATTTTAGCTTTAAGCAATGAAAATGAAACGTTTGTTATTTATAAAATTATAAGCAAATATCACAATGGTCTCCTGTATTGAAGATTTATATTATATGGTCTCGCGAATAAAACACGTGTAATTTTCCTTGCAATAGTACCAACTGCTAATAACTACTAACTTCAACTTGTCGATACTTAAAAAAGCATCTAATAGAATAAAAACAAAAACGAAACATTTTAAGTAAATGATCATTAATAAATAAGACCACTCTGGTAACATTAACGATGTCTCAAAAATATGCCTTTGTACTGCGTAACGCATTCAATAATGAAAGGAAGCCCAATTGAAAACTCCGCAATAATTCCCCCGTCGTCAACCCGCGGTCAAAGAACAAAAGGAAATATTTTTTGGGACGTGATTGCTACAAAAATGAGAACGAAATCGAAATACCAACTGCTACTTAAAATCGAGGGTTCGTTGTTGGGGGCACTTTGAACCGCTTCTATATTGATTCACGAGAAATTAATGCTAAATCGGGTTTGGCCCGCTTCGGCTACGTTGCTACGGCTTCGTCGCCGAAGTGATATTCAATTTGTGCTTCGGAAAACGGCATGTGGCCGTTAGACTGAAGGGGAATAGTTAGATATGTACCGGAAGGATATACAATGAAGCTAAAATGTTACTGTCAATTTACTTATTCCTAAACGCTCAATACTTTAATTTCTCAATAGCATGTTATGTAGGTTCATGTCTCGTCCATTGTCGTATTATATTCAAAGGAAAAGAGAACGGAACATATCGTATTATCTAAAACAAAACTGTGAATGTAATTATTTATACAAATTTTACATTTTATTGTGTTAAACAAATAATTAACATTCTTAAATATATTCATAATGTTTCTGAATTCTTTATTTTCTTATCGAACTTTATCTCGTCGTTTCTTTCGTTATTTCTTTTTAATAAATATTTATCACTCGTCTGTTATCTTTTGGATCCTTTTTTCAGCTGGTACTATTCAACGAAACCATCATTAACCGCTATAAATATATTTATATAATTTTATACTATTATTGTTCAATTATAACTATTAACAAGAGATACTATGCAAAATTGAATAAACTCAATGCGAAATAGCGATAAATTTAAATAGAGACTTACTTTAGCCTCGCAATTCCAGTGCGGTACAATAAAAATCTGCCTGCTATATGTCTCTCCTATAGATAAATAATACTATAATACTAAGTGATTATGAGTGTTAATGAAATACATATTATATAAAATACGGCATATTTAACACTGTTAGACTAAATGACGTCATTTCCTTTAGTACCTATATATAATTTGTTAGAATAATAATACTTTAGTACCACGCAAACACTATAGTTTTCTCATTAGTTAGTAACAGCGGATTTAATTAAGAAACATTAAATTTGCTATGAATACGGTTGCACCGCGTGCGTGCACAAGTTACGTGCTTAATTACTGTGAAGGTAACTTTGCAATCACGAAGCAATGTTTTTGCTGTCGGTACATTAGATTTTCTAGTAGTGGCTTGTCTGAAATTGTCTGGAGTCTGCATTTGTGCCCGGTGTATGGCAATAGGCTCATCTACGCCATGGTGGGGCGTTAATGAAACGCGGGAGTGTACTTCACTCCTCTGCCTACCTCTTCGGACGTAAATTAATTCATTTCTGAACATCTATCTGTGTTTCGACCTATCACTTAATGTACTACATATATGTACATAATTATATACAAGGCTCTCATGCATACATTTTCAAATAAAACAAGACTAAACTTTCCATATCAAAAAAGCGAGTCTATAATTGAACTCTTAATCACTTGCCAGCAGTCGTTTGTGAACATCACTTGCTATTACTTCACACATATACATGTACATGCAAATGTTATTTTAACAGACGCCGTGCATTGTTAAAACATGTTTAAAGTTGGCACGAAAAACGGGAAACTTCACAGGCTTTTGAGTTTTTACATCTTGTTGCATTTATATGAAAATTTCACATTCAACATGAAATATTCCCGCAGCGAGGTTCTGGCTCTTTTCACTTTAGCTTTGTTGTGTTGTTGATATTTGTTAGACTAACGTCGGCTAATGAACACGAAATATAAAGTTCGGTAGTATTCAAAAACACGTAACGCCACGCCTCTAACCCCCGAAGCCGTAGGCTGATGAGTGTAGTACACTCCCACGTTTCACCAGTTACATTTACATCCCATTGAAATGGTGTTGAGCCTAAAAGTAATTTAAATGTTTTAATAGTTGCTGTCCTTCTTTTATTCATAATGATTAAAGTCATTGCACTAACTGAAAAATAAAGGATGAAGTCACTTGGAAGGGTTCATTACATGCAAGACAAGTATTACATTACGTAAGACATACATAATATGTACATAATCTTGATAGTTCTCATGTCTCATTCACTATTGCACTTCAACAGGTCTGATGATCCTATTATGAGGTAATGTAATATCTTGTTGGTATACTGAAGTAATCCTATGTAATCTTTATTCACAGTCTTAATAAGTGATGTGTATTTTATGTGGATTTACATAGGATATTTACAAATAAAGCATCGTCGTAATCGACTAATTATTCAGCTTTTATAAGACTGTAAGTTTGTTTACGAGGTTATTCATTTAAAATCCCATCTGACATTAATCGACGTGTCTATATACGAGTAATACGCGATTATCAATTAGGTATACATACTACGAAATTTAACGAAATCATGTTCTTTTACTGGACTATACGAAAATTATTTATTGATAACACCATATAGTTTTGGTTTACAATTGGTCTATAAGTATTGGAAAACGACTATAGGGAGTGATAGAAATAAAAAAAGATTTTATAATTTTCAGCTGAATTTATAATCGCTAATAACAGGACGTTATAAAACTAAGTAATAAAAAAATCCACCGAGACGAAGCACAGACGTACTCACAACCGCTTAATTAAAACTATTGAAACTTTGCCGTTCGTTATAATACTGAACCCCGCCGGGGATTGTGATACCTGAGAAATAAATCATGTTTTAGTCCCATCTCCTTCATTAAGAACGCATTATTTTATGTATAACGCAACGGAATTACAGGCGTCACGTTATCACGCCTGGTAGTCCCCGAAGATATTTTATATATAACGCGACGTAACTTAACGCCTGTAATCCCCGAAGGGGTAGGCAGAGGACAGTAGTACACTCCCACGTTTCACCGGTTACGTTTGAGTCCCACAATGGCATAGGTGGTCAGCCTGTTGCACCATACCATACAATTATTTTATATGTGTACAATATATATTCATAAAAAGCTAATTGGATCGTTTTTCTAACATTAAACTTTGTAAATCGTCACTTTAATTTCTGTGTACTTTGTGAAACATTGGTAGGTATAAATTCAGACCGTTGGGGGTCCGTAACTTCCAACAATCGAATCGAGGTCGCGACCTCTTGTATAAAGAAAATATAACATTGTAATATTTAAAGATTTACTGTACAATGTAACATACATTGAATAATACTTAATAAACATATCAATGAAGATAGCTTCTACATCAATGAAATTGCCATCTATAATAGGTATATTTACACGTTTTATTGCTTACTAGTGGACCCGGCAAACGTCGTCCTGCCCGGAAAGGCAGTTTACAGTAAATCCAAAATTATGTTAATTTAAACTCGTTGGTTGAGCGGTTGCAAGCACGAGTGCCGATCGGGAGGTCCTGGTTCCCAACATTTCCCTTCACTGCTCTGCTCCTATTGATTGTAGCGCGATGAAATGTATACTATAACCAGCTCAGGAGTATGAAAAATAATTGTACCAATTTTCGGTAAAATCCATCTAGTAGTTTTTGTTTCTATAACGGTTATACAAACAGACAGACATACCTCTACAGATTTATTATAAGTAGATATAGATTACGGATATCAACTCCATCTGTGTTGTGAAAACTATTTATCATGATTTATAGGAAACACATTTGACCCACTACAAAAGTTATTTAAACTGTAAACTTTTTGTTCAATTGGATTTATTCGCTGTTCGAATGTACGCTATTCGGAAAACACTGTGACGAAGCGCATCCGGGGATTTATTTCTTTAATGAAGAGGAAAACTTTGAAGCGCTGTAATTACAAATTGATAAAGTTGTCTTACATTGAAACTGGACAAAAAATTTCGAACATAAAATTATTGCTTTGACCACTGTCTTCGATTTAACAGCTAACAAGGCATTTAAATTGACGTAGGCACTCTTATGTGAAATATAATTAGTTATCATGTATGTAGTTTGGTTATCGTTTGATTCGTCATCGTCATCGTCGTCAACCTATCTCAGTCCACTGCTGGACAAATGCCTCTCCCAATGAACGCCACCGTGCCCTGTCTTTGCTTGTCTTATTTGGTTATAATGTAACATTGTAATTTTCGGTCTTTTAAAGCACAGAATTTTCAGATTGCCAGCTATTACAACAATCATTAATTCACATGTAATTTTTTTTCTAATTCAGTCCTCAAAGTACAACATAAGTTACACAATATGGATTCCATGAACTTAACATTAATAAACGTTCCCAACTTATCTCATTTCTGCCGCAAACGATATTGTACTAAGCGTTAAGTTTATTTTCTCTGTATTAACTTCGGTAAGTAAAGCAAACAACTGAAAACTGAAGTTACATCTTCTCTAAGTCTGTTGGTAATCTGATTACTTACTGTATCCAAATAAACCTGTCTTACATAATATTATTACGCAATGTATGCGTTTAAGAGATTTTTTTCAGAAATTCAAGAGTTCAGCTTACTAAATCAAGTTATCTGTTACTTTCTATATGAAAGAGTAAATACTGGTAAGTGAGGTTTCTTTACCAACGTATTTCTATTTCCGATATTTTTTCATAAGCGAAGAACGTTTAGTAGACATTATGTCGGAATATTCCGATCAACGTATGAGTTAGAATCTTGTTTATGTCCATATTCGCGACGTAAACAGCCATAAATACTAACCTCCATTTCGTATTGAGGGGAAATCGCTTATTTAGCCCCTAGAGAGCAAAATATTGGCTGAAATATTTCAATCGGTGAGCTAGGTATCGTTATGTTAAAAACGTATTGTAGTATTGCAGATTTTTTTGGAATTATACTTAACATTTCAACACAAAAAAATTACAAAGAAAAAATTTCATCTCCCCGGCGGGGAATCGAACCCCGGTCTCACGCGTGACAGGCGCGCATACTAACCACTATACTACCGAGGATTCATATTAGGGTAACAAAATTGTGAAACCTTTCTTACCATTTAATAACAAAAATATCGAAAATAATGCTTTTGTATGTGTCGAACATCCCAAAAACAAGTTTCCTACATGAAAAAAGCCTGCTACGTCTATTGAACATATTCATGAAACTTATTTATGTATATTAAAAGTAGCTAACGAATACTTAAAAGAATTTGAGCTAAATAAGCAGTAAAGATTTAGCATAAAATATAAGAACCTTAGCAAAATAATAGAGATCGATTTCGGTCAATCCACATATAGAGAAATCATAGCAGAAAACAGTATTAAAAGCAGATTTGCTTTCAGGGTCACTGTAAGTTTCCAGAGTCTCTATGTAACAAATAACAACTTAATTCTTAACTTATGGAACCTGATTCGTATATCGGTTTTAGCTTGTACATATTCAATTGATGTTTCGAAGTTATGCTTATAAATATGTATTATTCTCTGACACGCCACGTAGATCACTTTGTAGTGTTTACCATTAAAATAAAACTAATTTATAAATAGAGTGATAACAGGGTCAAATATAGAGTCAAAATCAATGAAATGTTAGAAGAAAGCCAGTTTTCTTTTATTGGGATAAATCTAACAAGTATAAATACGTTATTATGTTTTTATTGCATTACCATGAAAAATACATAATTAAGTATTCTAAATTTCAGCTCATTTGGTTGAACGGAACTTGTTGCAAATATAGTTTACTAGAGACAAACATGTGCACTAACACGGCTAGGTAAATAAACCAATTAATAGTTTCCAAGTCTAATTTGTAATTGAATATTTAAAGAAAATTAAAAGTATTCCCAGATGCCTGTAAACATTTTTTTAATAAATGTAATTCGTTCATATATAATTATTTATTTCGTCGAAGTGGTCAACTAAATCGAACTCGCTAGAATGAATTATTGTTTCGTGTCGGAAATGCGTCACTGATCCTAACGTGTAATGTTGAAGCTTAGCGTGACTCGCCCGAGCGATACGGCTTCAGCGTCTCGTGAACAAAACCTCAAGTCTTACAGTCGAACAGCCGATATAGAATTATTGAAAGTGTAAATAATTTAATTATTGAATGTATGTGATGAATAATATTACACGTAAATACCATCTGTCTTATAGCGTGACCACCAGATTGAACCAATAAAATCAGTACACTGCACTGATGTTTGTTGATTTCTTATGCCAGATTTGTAATAACTGAAATATACATATATTCTAACATGTACCTCAAGTTTCTAAAAGTCCCAATTTTTCAAAATGTGCTAAAAAGCTTGATGTTAACTGCCTCGTTGGTCGAGTGGCTGCAAGCGCAACCTTCGATCGGGAGGTCCTGGGTTCAAATCCCGGGTCGGATACTATTAGATTTTTCTAATTTAGAATTTGTATTAGTGACTCCAAGTCTGGATCTGTGCCCGGTGTATGGCAGTAGGCTCACCTCCTATTCCATTGGACGTAAATGTAACCGATGGAACTTGAGAGTTTACTACACTCATCTGCCTACCCTTTCGTGGATTACACACGTGACGTTACGTTGTATTTAAATTAACATCGACTAGACCTATTTTATCGATTTCAATTTCTCTAATCAAGATACGAAAAATCTCTGAAGTTAGAACCTAGGAGGGCGAAGGGAAAGGGAGTAGATGTTATTTTATGAATCAACCTATAATCTAGGAGATACTAAGGGCTGAAGGTGGTGCTGTAGGTGGACAGGAGTAGGCCAATGATGATGAAGAGCAAACTTAAAAACCAGGAGCATTACTTTACAGTCAATCTCGAATGCCGATAAATTGCTGATGGATTTACCGAATTTAAGTCCCAGATACAGTATCAAAATACAGCCGCAATCACACTATATATTAAAAAGGTTTTCTTGCCAAAAACAATATCGCTCTACAGCAGCGCGGACCAAACGTCCGTTCAACTGGGAATTTTCTTGGCATTATTAGCAACAACTGGTCCAGTTCACTGGGTGACCTTTTTACAATATTTTCCAGGTCGTTATATCGTAGAATTACCACACTTCTTCTTCTTAGCGTGTCGATGACGAACACATTTTAAGTCCCTAAATGGTTTTAGCCCAGATTTTCGCCACGCTGACTGCTTATACACATATTTTATATTTATTTTTATTACCACAGTTATTTTTCATCTAATTATTTACTAGAGTCAATATAAATATGGTTACATTTTTTCTAAAAGTCAGTTAATTTTGTTTGTTGTAACATGTAGCAAACGGTAACGCTTTGTCTATAGGTCTGCTGTCATTATCATCAATACCCGCTTCCCTTTCCCTTTTATCGTTCCGCTATTGGATGCAGTTGTCCTATCAGAATGAGAAGGGGACTAGTCTGCCATGCTGATCAACTCTGGATTGGTAGACTTCACGTCTCCAATAGAATTTAAGAATAGCGTGGTAAGTTTAAAACCTTTAATATTTATCAACAACGTTAAATTTATACTTGACATGTTCGTAGATGTCATACGAAGTACGTATCATAGGGTGGTCCTATCCGAGCATCGGTAGACAGATTAGCTTTTTTAGGGCAAACTAATCCGTTCTGATTTATGTACCGAGGAATCAAGCACCGTCTGAGGCCTCAAAGGCTTCTAGTCCGTTTAAAACATCCGACATAAAAGTTGGCGGCTGACCATACATCCGTCATTCTGTACTGGAACACCGTCAAGAAGTATGTTCCGATGACGCAATGGAAAGTAGAAAGAATTGCAGCTGTGGATACCATTTTCCATTTAAAATACGTTTAATGGAATATGAAAAGGCTAATCACATTGTTTCCACTTATCATTACTTTGTTTTTGTTTTGTTGCGAAGTTGCTAGTAATGTCTTAAGTGATTGAATTTACTTATGTAACCTTTACCCACTTGCTTGTGGAAAGAAGCCTAGTAAGCGAAGATTATAATCTTCGCGTGATTGTTAATAATGGTATTTGAAAGATAATACTTTTATCTTGTAGTTATTATTTGTGTTTAATAATAATTTGTGATAATTTATAAAAATAAGTACTCAGCTAATGAAACAAAGCTGCGAATTATCAACTTTTAGTTAAGTGATTTTGTTTGTCAAAGCTCTGTAAAAGTGTTTCATGGTCCTTAATTCTCTTCGAAGACTGTTCGGGTAGCTTTATTCAACCAAACAGTATAAGTTGACAGTTTTGAATAGCAAATAAACATCACCTTTGTAAAAGACTTGGCCAATGAGTAACTTCAATTCATTTGTATTTTTAATCAATTACAACAAAATACTGTACTAGAAGCATGTTACATCTGTAAGGATGAAGATATGTGGCACTCGGTACTATCTGTCAAACTCGTAAAAGACTCGGCGTGAATAAGAATATTTTAGCAAAAGAACAATGATTGTAGGTACAATAGAATAATCGCCATAAAATTTATGGCCAGATCATGTCTGTTCCTGATATTTATGGAAGCGTTTGTAACTCTGACGCGGTTGCAGAATTCAAGCGATCTATATAATAAACAAAAACAGGGTCGGTCAGTAATGGGATGGATGACAGCTAATGAAAAATATCCGTGTGACAATAATTTTATATATTAGTACACATACGAGTAGGTATATTTAAAAATTTGACCTGTGACTGTTGAGTCATAATTTCGTGGAATATTACGTCTATAGTCAACAAATCGATCCGTGATTCTTCACTTATTTGCGTTCAAGAAGTAGGTGTTTTGGATGAAAAATCTTTTATTCTCTATCTCCAGCCCTTTCACTTATAAATACAGTTGAAGATGGAAACTGAAGACAAACCTACATATTTATTATAAATGCCCAAAAGCAGTAGAATTTTTGATCATCACCCCGTCCAATAAACGTCAATGACTATTAAAATATTTCGTAACTCCAGAAATGTAATACAAACATAATTCGACTTTAAATCGAATTTACACCGAAGTTTCGCTTCGACAGTTTCCCGATACTGAACGCTTAAGTAGTTCAGCTGTTACTGACGGCTGATCTCTCGCTAGAGTTAAAGCGATTTGCCCTGAATTTGGATCAACTGCAAGCGTCTATGGCGTTCTGTGTTTCGAAGCCCTTTCTTTAGCAAATAAGGGTTAGACCGCCTAATTATTTGCCTCTATTACGTACTGGTATGAGATTATTTATTTATTGTGTACTATATAGGGTTTAATAATAATAGCGTTTTCAAACTAAACGAACAGTTTGGAATTTTTTAAAAGCTTTAGCTCAGGGGACGAAATCCGCAAATCTGCACTTGGTCAGCGTGGCAACCTATGACTATAACCCTATCACTCTGAGAGGAGACTCATGTCCAGCATTGGAAAAATGAAGGGTCGGCACCATGTTTGAATGCGATTTCACATTATGATAAGGGATATAGCGAATAATGTAGCTCGCTTGTTTGGAAAGTGCGTATTCAGTCTTGTCTCCAAATTACATCAAACGCAAGTATCAACCATTTGCTCTAAAAAGCGTCTACATTCACAAAGTTTCTAATAAGTTATTCATTAACTAAGTTATAGAGTAGTTCATTGACAAAGTACATAATAAATATTGTTCATTAACAAAGTATCTAATAAACGTTCTTCACTAACAAAGTATGCAATAAAGCTTTTCATTAACAAAGTACATAATAAACGTTCTTCATTAAGAAAGTACGTAATAAAACCTACAGTTACTGTAACCCTTACAGAATAATCACAGAGCTCGAACACCTGGGACAACAATCGTTCCAAATTAACTGTGCAAACCTGTGACTAGGTTATTACAGTATCGATCCTTACTAATCCGGATTTCTTGTTAAGCCTTACCCTAGTATCATAACTAACGATTTACTGTGGGTCTGTTCGTCTGCTCACGTGAATACTGAAGTTTATTTATACATATTTCATATATACAAATTTTCTGTTTAGTTCCTTAACCCTTAAATCTACTTTATGATTTTTTACTTATGATAATTATTTAAAAATTATATCAGATTCCTTAGGGGACAGGCAGAGAACACCAATTGCCAAATACATTTATCTTTCTAGGCCTAACGTGTTTGTGCTACGTTTATGACTGATTCTTACAACGATTTTATGTTATTTTTCACAATTTTTCACTTTCACCAAAGTTTGGCTAATTGAGAATTACTTCAGACACTAAGTTAGTCTAATGTGAAAGAATCAATAATTAATAAATGACATAATAAATTGTCTATAACAACTTAGTCTTTCTCTAACGGCAGTGTCGTTTATAACCGCATATCCTATCGAGGCAATTTATAACTAGTTAATTCAACATGTGGACGATACCCACAAAAAGTATTCATTACTATAACTATTTAACCGCCTACGTGCAACTGATGATTATACGTGTGTATGTATGATGTACCTATGTGTGATGTTAAGACGTTCAATCAACTTCGAATAAGACTGACTTAAAATCGAAGTCTGATACAGTGATATATCTATGTTTACTGAATCTCAGTTTATATATATTTTTCATACAAAACCATTAATTTGCAAGTTACAAACACACAAGATAGCTCTACATTTTGTATATGTATATATGAAGCGTTCGATCAATATCGATAGTCCCACATATGGCCGATGAAGCCTTATGAATCCCGTCGGCAGGAAACTTGCAAATCGAGTTAATAGAAGCCACATCCGTGTAACCGACATTCGTCGGAAGTATTTTTTTAGGTTTTTATTACAACCCCTATTAGAACGTTTTGAGGGGTACGCGACCCCTATCGCTGAAAACGTATACCCGTAAACAAGTGGCATGTCTATTTGATGCACAATAAAGTTAATAAAACAAACAATTTTTTCTCGTTCAATTTACTTTATTTAGTTATTTCTGCAATGTCAGGCAAAGGGATTACCTATTATTAAATTTAAGAAATAAAATTGTTTAATTAAATGCGTGCTTTGATACATATCAAAATATTCTCCCACCTTAACCTCAGACCAACAAGCATAAGCATTTCTAGCTTTTCCTTTCAATAATATTGGTATAGATATAATGTAAAGAGAATCAAAAAGGGCACACCTAAAGTCAATATCAATAAATTTTCATAAAGAACTTATTCAATGACAACCGGCGGAGTAGGCGAGTTCTGGAGTGAAGACCGCGGCTCGGCAAACGTAGTGTGGGACGCCCTCCGGCCCGGTGGGATGACGATCAGCGAAAGGCTGCAGGCAGATGCTGGATGCGACAAGCCGAGGACAGAGCGCGATGGCGCTCATTGGCGGAGG
>DWME01004713.1:0-15930 GCA_018244795.1 Parelbella ahira ahira | reverse complement strand
CTCGGAGGCAGCAACGATGGAGTCAATTGAATTTGTACCTGCGTGACGGAAATTTTCACTGCAGTGGTTTCCTGAGATTATGGACTTTGCAGCGTTAGCTTATACAGGGTGTACAGGCTTATACAGGGTATTTTGGTATATTATTGGCGTATATTACTGTATTTGGTATACAAAGTTTAATATATATACTTTATATATAAAACATATTATGTACAATATTATATTATTTTCTTTTTAACATGTGAATATAATTACTTTATTATTATCTGCCCTAATTGTAGCCATTAATAATGATCCGATTTTTTCTTGTAACATAAAATTATCGTCTAAAACAATTTCATCAAATAGCGAGTATAAGTTTATGCATTGGCAAATTTATTTACAATAGTATTGCATATGTATATTATAGAAAGTAATATGTGTAAATGCCCAATAATTCTGTTACTTAAATACATAAAATAATGTATAGATAATATATAAGTAATTCGTAAAATTCGTAAATTTCAAATTCTCTGAGCAACGTATTTTATATATTATTGTTCAGGTGCATTTTTAAAGGAAATTACAAAATCGCTACACCTATGTAGGTACATCAGTTTATACAGAGCGGTTGGTAAAACAGTATAAATTTCCGTGAACACCGCCGTCGCCGAGATGCATATAACCATTGGCTAACAGTTTTACACGTAATCAATTTACGGTCCGCTCTCGCCCTCTCGAAGACATCCTACGGATAAGCGTGCTTACACACTGGTTTACTAAGTGAGGTGGGATGACAAAAATTAAATGTTAAAATATATCGCTTTAAGACTCTTTAAGAATCTAAGTATTTTCTATATTTTTTGCAATTCCGTTTTTCGCACGCGGAGTTTTTCACTATCCCTGTCGCTCTTTCTTTTCCGTCTAAAGAATTATGCTTGAGGAGCAGCCGTCGCCGAAATTTCAGTCCTTGGAGCCCAAGGAGTTGAAATACAAATATATTTTAAGTCTAATACTAGCAATAATTAGGAAAGGAAAACAGTTATATTTCAAAAATAGTTGTTAAGTTTTATATAACAAACAAATCGTCTATTTACTACAACAGAAACATTAGTGTATTTTCACTATCTGATAATCACAATACATTAAAAAAAGGTGCTCAGTAGATCGAGATTACCAGATAAACACTGCTGTCCCAAAAATATATATCACAAAGTTATTCGATCTCAACTTCAAAATCCTTATTCCATTATGCCATTATCTTACGCGGTACGATTTTACTACATGCAATTTTCAAAAGAGGGCAACAATTTTGTCCACAAAATGCTAGCATAAAACACTGGGAGGTAGGACAGCATCAAACAGAGTTACGTTGAGCTGTGATTACTGCTCCAGCACTACGCCGCTTATTGCTTCCACTCCGTCGGAACTCACATTTTCTTTCCAACTACCAATACAGTTTCAGAGGAAACGAAAGGAAAAACGTACATCACATCAACTCCCTGTAAATGTATGAATAATCTATTGATCTATTAATATCACGTTCCTAATTAGCGATTATTACAAAAAAAATGTCATTTACACTCTTTATAAAACGTTATGAAAATGTGGGGCATATAAGTTATATTCTCCTTAAACAATCTTGAAGAATGAAAGAATCTTGAAAATTTCCCATACGTTAAATAAAATGTTATAATCAATTGTCAATATTAAAATTTTCAAACGGTACAAGAATGTACGAAGTATTAAAACAACAAGAATCTATTTATTCGCAACAATATTGCTGGCCATAAAAACTTATAACCGCCATAAAGGCGGCTACATACGTAAACAAAAATCCATTATTATTCATCTACGGACTGACGGCGTAGTCGATGTCTATCTTATTTCTTTTATAATTATTCACACTGCCTCCTTAAGGGTGGCTTCCCCCTGCCACCCTCAGGGGATAGAGAACGTCTTCGGTTTTTGCGGCGTTTGTTTCAAGTTTTTTAGGGGGTAACCCTTTCCTGAACATAACAGGAATTGGATCATTAAGCAAACCTAGCTGAACTTAACACGGGGTCTTATATCCATGAATAATATATTTCCGTGCCGCGTACAGGATTATAATTTAAAAGAACATAAATGTAGGCGTTAAAATTAATGGCGCGAAATGTAAGGAAATGGGCATAATTTCGTTTAGATTTTGTATTGAATTAAAAAACAATTTTAAGCTGTGGTATTCAGAAAAAACTATGGATGAAAAATTTGCGTAGCTTTAGTTAAAATTTATCAAACCAATTATTGTAACAATCACTTGAAATTTTCTTAAGTTTTTTTATAAGACTTCGGAGTTTTAAGTTTGCAAGACTTCCGCGATGCTAAATACGCAGAAAACGGTTTAAAAACTCAATACCATTCAAAATTAATAGAAGGCTGCACTAATAACTCCTAATTCGTATCCATTAGCGAAAATCAACAAAGTGGTTCCCGCCAAAAAAACTACATCATGTCTCGACGCATTCAGAACTCAATATGAATCCGACCTAATCAATTCAAAAGGGGGAACCGGGGCAAAACGAACACACGCGTTGCCGACTGCTTATGAAATTATATCGTGAAAAATCTACGGTTGGAAATGTCGAGGAATAAATTATGCTTCTTGGTTTTTTTTTTGGAGTGCAAGCAGTTCGTCTGAGACGTAAATGGGTTAGAAAATTGAATGAGCAAGCCTCAACCTGGTTAGGTTTGAATAAGTATGAGTGTATGGCTCGTCTCGTTGTACATCTGGTTTTATTTGAACGTTCGTTTGTTGATTCTGTTTTCACATCCAATCTCGTACCGCTGAGGCTTTTATGAATATTTTCGCAGTCAATTTATTGGAACTGGATTAGCGGCTGAGATGAATGATTTAATTTTGGAAAAAACGTTTTCAGTTTTTTGGTTTAAACATGAATGTTTATGTTAGTTTGTGGATAAATACTAATAAATCAGTCAGCCACAAACTTAGTTGTTTAACTGACGTCCCTCTGAACATGAGATATTCAAAATTTCTCACGTCCCAATAACAAACTCTAATATAGAGACAAACTTTTTAACTACTAGACTCACGAAGGTTACTCACTTCATGACACAATTAAAAAGATATGCTAAAGAAATAAAAACGTATTTATCTTCGTCACAACAATATATCAGATATTACTTATTAAACAATGAAGACGACTTGAATTAATGACCGATTAACTATAGATTTATGTATATAACTTATTAATACAGATAATTAAAATGGTAGTGGCCTAAAAAATAAAATTAGATGTTATTATTATGCATCTACAATCTACAATCAGAAACAGAAGTTCCATAAACACAAAGAAGACGCAACTCCCATTTTATTTAACTCCAACGTAACAAATCCTCGACATTTTCCAATGTCAGCTTGCATAAAATATTTTCAAATAAGTCGACCAACCACATTCATTACACTCAAAGAAGCCAGATGCATTGAACGTCCTTGCTATAATACTCTTATCTGCTGTCACTAACGATGTCTACATCAAAGATTTCCTACCACATGTGCGGGAGACTAATGAAAAGAGTCTGATCTGTCGAAGCCGGGACGTAAGATAGGAAAATTAAAATGTCTAGACTGTGTTACTTTTTGTTTCCTTGAGACGTTTGTTGACTTTGCGCTTTGACGTATGATTCTTACGATATCTCTTTTAAAGTACTCACATAGTTTAAAATTTTCATGTGCCCATTGTTGGAATATTGTAAAGGTAAAATTTTTTTTTAATATGATTTGTTTAAAATTTTCATGTACCCATTTTTGGAATCTTACAAAGGTAAAAGAATTTTTTGAATATTATTAACGGGTAATAAAAGTTTAATAAAGCTCTGTTATATGATAAATTCGTAGTAATAAATGAGTATAGAATTTAATTGTATTTTCCGAACGAAAAGTATTTTTTGTAAAAAGCAACCCATCCAAGACGTTCTCTTCATTAGCGACAAGAAAAGTGATGTCATTCCGTTGTGACACAGCAGCATGCGAGGGAGATCCGCTCCCCCCGGCGGTCTCTCCGCAACTGACTTCTACGCGGTTACCACTCCCCCCCTCGAGCGCCCATTCCCAGGGAGGGGGTGGACGGCTTTCTCTTTCATTTTTCCTTCGCTCCTCGGCTCATCCAGTTACATCGTTCTTATGTTTTATTTTTAATTAAAGCGTACGCAAGTCGGCGGCGTAGATCTTGCCCCCCTAAAGGGTGGTCGGTGGCGGGTACATACGCGGTGGGTGTTGATGATTTTTCAATGGGGAGAAAGAGTTCCCTCATTTTCTTAAGAGAAAATTGCGTTTTGTTTTCGAGTAGTCGAAGTCTGTCGTAATCGCTTTTGTTTTGTAGAAGTTCTTCGTCGTTCCCTGTGCATGTGGACGTTTTAGGAGCGCTGTAAATTGAGTACTTTAAAGTTTTAAGTAAAATTGTAGAGACGTCGGGATAGTTGAGGTGTTATGCATCGAAAATGTCGTGGGTCGCGACAGGTGAACTTGGGAAACTTAGTAATGATGTATAGTATAGTTCAACTAAGTGTTGTAATGAAGTCCTAGTAACTTTTATTACGTCACTCGATTAGCATTATTTTCGAATAGCATACTAAGTTATTATATCTTGTGCAGTTTAATGGTTAAAAATCAAATTTAAAATATCATATAGTTCGACGAACCGTTTTCTACAGCTTTATAACCTTCAAAATGTTTCGTTAAAAGAAACGAGGAATGAGCTAATTAATTAATTATTCCATTTAATTAAAGGTAAATGTTATTTATCATTATTAGCAAAACATTATTTTCGTAGTTATTCACACCAACCCACCAAATCGATACACAATACAGTAAGAAAACAAAACAAAGAAGCGTCATTACGAGCGCAAATTGCACCCACACACGCGCAACACATTACCCCGACTCAAAAGTTAATGTAATGAAAAACAAAAAGGTCCAAGAAAGGGTGCGCTAAGTTCTGCCGAAAAACGGGATTTCGTAAGAAGTTGCCACCCTCTCCCCAATCTCCCTAGCCCCCTCGTGTGCGAAAATAAATTGCCAAGAATAATAATTATAATGAAAGCGAAAGAACGTATAAATTAGTAAGGGACGCTCCGTAAAACTAAGTGCGTGCGTGTGTGCGTGACGCGTATTTGCATATGGATGTACGTGTGTGCCAAGTGTTCGAAAAATTCACTGTAACTAATGAGCAATCGAATTGAAAATTCTCAAGTGTATACGTGACGTTTGAGTATCGGGGCTGATGTTTTGAGTGTACGTCGCGTTTTTGTTATTGAAAATTCCACTTTTTAAAGAATTATTATTGAGAAAAATTGAAACAGATTCTCACCACTTATTCCATTGTGGGACTTAAACGTAACTGGCGAAACGTGGGAATGTATTACATTCCTCTGTCTATCCCTTCGGGGATTACAAGCGTGAAGTTACGTGTTATTGAAAAAGTGCGATTAGGCACTTCTTTGCTTTAGTGCTCCCTATATTTTTCTTAGACTTTTACTTATTGTAGTATTACTGACCTGCTGGGCCAGTGGTTACTTGCGCTGACTATTGAGTCCAAATTCGATTTCCACTCAAAAGAAATAATTGCCGTATATGTTTTCGTATTTGTTCTATAATTTCATATTATCTATACAAGTACCAAAATAATGCGCATCCAGACCTTATGCGAGGGCAAATTATAAATTATCTCCATAATGAATCAACGTTATATGTAGTAGAGGCATACTAGGTCTATAAACATAGAAATATTTAGCAGTCAGTGCTTGCTGCCTATCCCATATGAGACCTGGTGTGAGGCGATCGAGACTTAGACGGATAGACATTAGCAACAAATTTTTACGAGACTGCTTCGAAGGGTTAAGCAGTCCCGGTTATTGTCGTAACAATCGTTAAACCTCATCGGAGGTCTTAGTGGCGTTTGACCAGTTCCGTTTACGTCCCACCATGTATAGGTGGTGAGCCTATTGCCATTCCCGGGGTCAAATCCAAACTCCGAGCCACTGCAAAGAGTTTCAAATTAGAAAAACCAAATAGTGCCCGAACAGGGAATTAAACAATTAATAAAATTTTTGAGCTATTGGTAACTTAGCAAGCCAACAGACAATTCCAACTGACAGCAAATTATCACCTACACTCATTGATATTGGCAACATTGAGTAAGAATTTAAAAAAAGAACGCCTTCTTACCCCTTTTTTTTCAAAGCCCTGTGTTAGTTGGTTATGGCAAGGAAACTACTAAGAATTTCTTTAAGTATACATCTTATTAACAACGGGATCGAGCTCAAGGAAATACTTCTCAATTACAACGATGTTATGAACTAATAAACATTCCCGGGTGCTCCAAGAGTCTGTAAGAGCATCTGAGAACGTGAGAACGAGTACTAAGAATGAGAGCAGCGCCGCAAATTAGACGTAGCCTCCGCAATGTCTTCCTGTGCCTAATTAAAGGCGAAATACAGCCCAAGGCGAACGCAGAACACCTAAATTAAATTCTGACGTAATTAAAAAAAATATTGAACATTAAGCTCATCATGGAAAATGATCAGTCTCATTCTGAATGTGTTTTTAAATCTCGTACAATTTGTGCTTTCTGATTTTTTTGCGCCTCGCTAAATAACATGCAGGGGCCAGTACGTTGAAATAGAAACACAATTGAATAAAAGCGCTACTACAATCGCAAGAAACAGCTAATAATTTTCTTAAAATCGCATAAATCGATGAAGAACAACACGCCCCACACACAGCTGTATACATATTTCTTCGCGATCGCCGAGATGCGAAAAGGGGGAATGAAAAAAAACTAATTAAAAAAGCAATCAAGGTTTTCTTGACGGCGCTCACGTTCGCCCATATCGTCTTAGCCCCCTTCCTGGGGTGACCCCCTGCCCCCCAAAGGGGTGAGTGGGGGCTCGCAGGCGAGCGGTACTAGATTTACGTAACACGTTTAAAGTGTGTTTTGATGAAGTAATCATCCCATTTCCTTGGTCTGCGTTTAAGAATTTTGCGGCTCGGACCCACGGCGACATTTCCCTCTCTTTTTTTTCAACTCTTTAATCCGGATTTCTTAACGAGTCGCCATATTGTAATTTCGCGGCGTAATTCGCGGCATCCGGTCTAGGATGTATTGAAATTTCTTTTGTGCTAACTGGATTTGTGTTGACGTAATTGCGTTTGAGGCTCGCAGTTTATTTACACGGGTTTCTTGTATTTGGGTCAACTATTACGCTCTATTGTTATTGAGGTTGTAAGCATTTTAAAAGGCAGCAATCGCTTCATTGTTATGAAATATTGACGTTATGGTATAGATAGAACGGTCTGATCTGACATCATCAATGAAGTACTGCCTTTATCAGGACGACCTCAGCTGACTATTGGATTAGCTGGTCTTATCTCACTAGGAATTTAGGCTGTTATTGTTAGTTTGGTTTGAATGGTGTGATATGAAGGTGTGTATATTAAGACGCGAGAAATTTTAATTTCTCATTCAAAAGAAAGTGTATCTGAAACAACTCACAATTTTTGACTAAAATTAAAACCAATAAAAGACACAAATTTATGTATGCATGCAAACTTAAGACACAAAGTTAAGTTAAAAATATTTAAGTTCATAATTGATGACCTATAATTTAGGGGCAGTGATCGCCAAAATGGTTTCAATCGGTCAGTGATTTGACCTGAGTAAAACAATGTCTCTTAAAGGTTATGGATTTATGTACCTAGATTCAGCATTACAGTAAATAACTGTGAAGACACATTGTGGGGAAACTTACACGTTCTATCTAAAAATTTTCTATAAATGCAGTGACTTCTTCCGAACCGCGCTACATCAAAGTGGCAGACTATATTCTATTTCGCTATAGGCTTAATTGTTCTCATTCTGAAAGGAGACCTAGGTCTTATAGAGGTAAGATTAGAGGTAAGGTTGGTTGTCGTATACAGGTGAGATTGTGGGTCAATGATGATGGTGATGATGATGGCGATGATGATTTTAATAACGATAAGGGTGATATGATGATGATGATGATGACTATGATGACGATGATGATGATGATGATGATGATGATGACGATAATGGTGATGATGATGATGATGGTAACGGTATCTCATGTACATGGAAAACGTTAAAATCATATTCATTCAATGTACATATTCATTCAATGTACTTGTGATTTTAACTTATGTTAATTTAGGAACAATAAGAAGGGACACATTCATTATTCGACGTGTCTCAGTTTACTGTTAGACATAGGCAACCCCTGAGGGGCTTTTCGACATAATCCCCACTCTGGACATGGGGGTTGTAAAATAAGAAAGGTAATTTATGGATAATAAGGAGAATAACAAAAAGTGTGGATATGGAAAGGTTAATAAAAAATCCACGTTGATTAGTCTTTATTCAATTTGAAATATTTATTGTTTCGGGTTCGAGACCAGGGGTGGCAGCACTTCTGCGATTAACTCCAGATAGAACTTCACTTCGATTCAAATTCAAAATAAAATTAAACTCTCATTTTTACTTATACAATTGCTGTTATAATTATTTATTTTTATTACGTCTACGCAATTAAAAGATCCGTTTATCTCGTTTGGCAAACGAGTTCAATAACAATGTCCAATTTTTGTACTTTGTTATGATATAATATGACACGTATAGTGTCTCAATTAATCAATATGCTAATAATGTACATAAAGCATAATATAAGAATTAAAATATACTTATGTATCGTATTAACAAACCCGTCACATCCTTATAACAAAAATGTATACCGTATAAAATATAATAAAGTAATTGGAATACCTCTGTCCTTCAGAATCGTCCTGTCCTAGATACAAGTGGTAAGACATGATTTTTCGTCACGTTGTAAAGGGAAATGAGCTCATTTGTTTGGACATTAAGGTTGCATTTCGTCTGTATGAGGGGTCGGTTTATTAAAATACTGTGGCCGTACAGGTACAGAGGTAGAAATAAAAACGAGCCAAAGCAGTTACTTTTATGAGGGCGCGAATAAGATGTTTCGGACTCCGTCTAAGGAATGAGTAATAAGTCGGACGCACACTGGGTTGAAAAACTGCTGAAGCGTGTGATACGACGTAGTGTTTGCAAGTATACAACCAGTTATGGTTTATAATAATAGACTTGCTTTAGTCCTTTACATGTATTTGTACTAATAAGCATTGATTATAATTTGTTTTTTTTTTATTTCAAATGGTTTAACAATGTAAAACTTAAAAATTTATACACATTGATGCGTTGATGTTAGGCTATTGAACGAATTGTTATGTTGACATATTTGTAACAACATTTGTCTTTTTCCGTGATAGGAGAGACGAGCGTCTGAATTATTATTATTTGTGTTACATCACGACTATCTTATGGTTCTTTCGGAATAATAATAATAGTCTTAATTCCCAATCACAGATGTCTGTTACAATTTATTAGAAAAAACATATTTATTAATTAACGTGTGTTATTCGCATTTGCAATTCTCTTTTGTGCGGGAGTTTTTTCATTTCAATGAGCGTTGATCCGATAAAAATAATAAAATGCCGCTCTACAGTCGTAACAAGCATCGTTGGAACAAAGCGGGAGCTCGCTCAAATAATTTGTATCAATTTGTAAAAATGCAGCACCCACCTCTTAGTACGCCCCTCGGGGAGGGGAGGATCTAAGAATGTCATAATTACTAACGCTGCCGCTATGAGCATTTGACTCTTTTTATTCCAAAAGGGTTGTAAATTTGTCTCATAACGAAGCACTCGTGGTCTGCCATACTTAGAACGGCAATAGACGCAGTCAGCTGTTAAATCGCTCCGATAAAAATAATGTTGCCAACTTATAGCAACCGGTTGGATGTTATAGATAAAAAGTGGCTATGGTAGCTATTTATCAGGTAGGTATAGTCAGCAGAAGTTTGGGCAGATCGTCAATTAATCTCTTCCTTCTGCTGGATGTTTTTAAGTAGTTAGGTAGTTATTATCAGGTATAGGTCATTGGACATTAAACAGCGTTGCCCAAGCTGCTTGATATTCGCGCGTGACATGCCACGGACCGATCCATCGCAATCGAAATACACAATCGATTAACCGTTTTACATCACAACTCTGGGAACCATTTTTGTAACCGCGTTTAGAGTCACGTTAAGTCAGGCCTCGGGAATTAAGTGATTAGCATTTGCATTTTAAACCATGCACAAATATTTTACGGGTGTCCGATGATTTTGTGCTTCGTTCAGACTATTATTTTTGGACATAATGGCCGAAAATCTCCTATTCCGTAGAAACCTAATGGTATGAGAACTAACGTACATTACGATATGCATAATAGGCGTACGGATAGTGTTAGTTTTGGTAGCAGAAGATAAAATTGACTGTTGGATTCCAAAAACTAATACGATAATATCAAAGTTCATATTTTGATGTAGTAAAACTTCTTTCAAGGTTTCTTGGCCCAAATTCTATCGATTCTCTTCGTCAAGATAATATTTCTCGTAGCATTTAATCCTTCATACTAATTAATTCCTAAAAAGGATGTGTATTAAGGTATGATATGAAGGCTAAGATTCCCCTTAGGTACATACACTAATAAAAATACTTCATATAATTTGACTTCTGAATAAACA
This sequence comes from Parelbella ahira ahira, assembly GCA_018244795.1. Classification (NCBI taxonomy): domain Eukaryota; kingdom Metazoa; phylum Arthropoda; class Insecta; order Lepidoptera; family Hesperiidae; genus Parelbella; species Parelbella ahira. The sequence continues at coordinate 5,292 of DWME01004713.1, read as the reverse complement.
AACAGTAAAAATCAAAATAGGTACTTATCCATAATTAAATTTATTATCACAGCAACATAAGCCTTATGAGCGAACACCGGAAATTAGAAGATTACTTTTTACACGGATTCCTACCTATATCATAAGTCGGTTTTGAATTAATAACTCATGAAAGAACTTTTGAAATTGATATAGAAATATTATTCATTATTAGTTTCAGAAATAGAAAAGGACAAATTTCATCTGTAAATCCATTTCAGTAAACAAATAACCTGTTCATAGAGTTTGAAATAGGCACTAATATTTCATTATTATATCTTTTCTGAAACCTTATTCCTTTTGTTCTGATAATGGCAAAAAAATAATATGGTATATTTACGGACTTCGGATGGTTAATGAAAATTAATAACATATTTTTTAAAATAAATGAATGAATTTAGCATAATTAAAAATTCACACTGAATATATTGGATATAGACTAGGACCTTGCGGGATGATAATACATATATATCATCCAATTATATATAAATGGTAATTATTATCAAAATGTTAATTAACAATTGTGCTAGTTAACGTTTTTCTATGTACCTACATATTATATACGTGCATATATGGTAGAATGAAATCAGATAAACTAAACATCTTCAGTAATTCAAGAAACATGCATAAAGATCGGCCAGCGTTCGAGAATGTTCGCAAATGACCGATCTATCGAACGCACGCGCAGGTTCAAACACCTCTAAACATGTTTGTTTTATATCCTTTTCGCTTCCATGAAGATGTTACCTCCGAGTAGTTACTCGTGTCAAAGGTTGATAAATATGCAATATCCACGGATCGATCCCAGATCGATCGGGCGTGTATTTTGAAACCGGTATTTCTTGATCCCCCTCCCCCTTCCCTGTGTTTACGTTTGCAGTCAGCAGCGGGGTTTCTAGTCGTATTTGTGTTGGTCGTGTTACACTAGTCACATTGAGAGCATTGTTAGAAAATTATAGATGGCGCCTTAGGAGATGGCTCGCTGTTTACATTCCGTCTCGATGTAAGCTGATCTAAGGTTGTTTAGGAGTTCATAGGTCGGAGTGTGATTATATGTTCGAGTTGTTTCTTTGCTCTGAAATTGATTTCGTTTGAGCTTTAATTTTTTTGTAACATTAGACAAAAATTTCACAATATATAACCACGTTATATTTTTTTGGAAATATTCCCGTATACTAACTATTAATATTGTTTTATTACTTAAAGAAATAACAACCAGTGACAGGAGCGTCCTGATGATAAGAGGTTCTTCTCATAAACAGACACGTGCTTAGTTTAGACTGTATCAAAACGAGAACAACTGCCTAGATGATGAATTCACTGCAATCTTATTAGTTGGCTAATGTACCCGTGACATGACGCACCCATTTATTAAATAAAATAAAAATTATTATATAAACCTACCCGTTACTTACCGATGACTTTCTTACCCAATACTTAATTTTTACCATTTTCTTACGAATAGTTTTATTTATAAAGCTTTTCGAAAGACTCATAACATTGTTTCTGTCTGTGGAATATCCAATACAGCTACGATATTTCCTATTCCGTGTACATGATGAAAAACAAATGACTGCCTACACTATTATGCACACTTACGACAAAACACTAAGCTTGTAGTAACAAATATAACGAAATATCTACATATAGGTACACCTTATAAAAACCTTTGTTCAAAGTACAGTATCATATCGATCTACTCTTAGCTAAGGTGCCGTTCAAAACATAGAACGGGAAATATCGCTCGCAAACTAGTAAGTGAGACCACTCTGACTGTGAGATATAGTTGAGATATTCGCTATGGTTTTAACAGCACCTTAGACCTATTTTATGAAGTAATGTAGTGTGGCGGACCATTATGCCTTGCAGAGCCCTCCACGGTACTCTGATAGCTGGCAATAGAAAGCGATTGAACTTATAAATTATTCCCGATTACTGCTTATATTGCTCTGTTTATGATTAAAATACATGCAATTTATTAGGACATGGGCATAAGTAAAACTATATGAATACTTGTGAATGATTTGAGTTATTAAAGAATATATTTTGATCATTAATGAATATAGGTACTTTGGTAATTTTACCTCCTTTTGCTATAATTGGAACTAAATTTTTATTAATTGTTGTCACTTTCATCCATTCTTATGTTATTAATTGTAAAACCAACATATATTTTTTGGTGACACTTACCTACTTGACTAACAGATGATATTTTATGTGGATATAGATTTAACTTTAGGAACTTTAAAATGTAAAATCACGCTTGTTATCTTCAGGCAGAGGAATGTTGTAAACTACTACGTTTCGCCAGGTATCGACTTTAACTTGCTGTATTTAGCTTAAAACCTGAACATGGATCAGGGGCCCTCGTGATGGAGAACAACACACGAGCCACAGCTCTACTGAGAAGAGAGCAATGAATCACAATATCTGGACCATTATTATTATACATAACAATATATACATAGGTACATATATATTTGAATTCTAATCATAATCATAAATGCCTTTACAATTCCATTATTGAATACAAGCTTCTATAAGATCATAGAGAGGACTGGACACCACCTTGACATTATTGTGTAGTCCGTCTTAGTGTGCCTGCCTATATACACCCTATAAACCTTTGACGTAGAAGGATATCAGTATCACAGTTTAGAGACGGAAAAAGCGCACGGGACATTTCCGATACCGCGATACCAATATAACATTACGCCTGTAATCCCCGAAAGGGAAGGTAGAGGAGTGTAGTACACTCCCACCATTCACCAAATCATTAAAATCGCTATTTAAATAACTCGAAGATACAATATACAATGGAAATTACTTTCGCAGCTTTCGTGACAACGAGTATATGAAACAAATTGTGCGCTCATAATGAATGTTTATGATTGTGTACTAAAGAAGAGAATCGTGAGCGAACTTAACATGCATTCTCACGGGACAGACGCAAGGACAATGGCTGGCGATTGCTTTCACCATTTATTTCATAATCTGCACAAAAAGGCAGTGCAGAATAAACAGTGTGATAGGGCGGGTACAATATATTTCTTATAGATAAGACGGAAGACTTGCGCTCGGTGTGAGATGACGAGCGATGTGTTGTACAATAGCCTCGCTGTGCTGCGTTTGTCGTACATTGGCAGCTTGTATGCTTTGTCCTGTTTAAACTTAGAAGCTTTTTCGTGCCGATTGTACCAATAGCATATCGGGCTGCGATTTATTCGGAATAATTGTGTTTTGTGTGATTTCGCGCCAATGAGCCCCGTGTCACAACTTCATCCGTCAGCGCTCATCCGCTGTTTTATCAATAGTTCATTGAGCTGTGTTCCATTCATGTCAATTCTCGTTACGCGTGTCTTCATGATTCATGCCAATAAGCCACGAAACGTAACTCGACCAAAATTTAACAGTACTCAATGCTCCCCAATCGATAGTCTACTTACATCATTTTCGTGGTAAACTCTTTTTTATCTTGTTTCTTATTGTAAGAAAAGATTACAAGAATACGTTGTAACTGTATTATTAGATACAAAATTAATATTATCCTACATACTGGTATACTGTGATCAAAATGTACATAGCCAAGCGATCAATCCACAGCGCGCGCAGTGTAGGGCTCGCCAGCACACAGCGTAGTAACGACTTGAGCGCCACGATTTTGCGTGAATTAGAACAACGATAAATAAATTATCCAGCCCGGGCTCACTCGAATGCAATTTACCATCCGCCGCACTTATATGGACCGAGGGCTTCTTTGTTTCTTTTACAAGTAGTTGAGCTTATTCGAGCTTTTACGTGCAGTTGGACTGATGGACGTTTGTTTGGGACCGCGAGTCGAAGCATTGTTGCTTGTTAGCGAGTTATTTTAATTAATTTTTAACGATGTTTTTGTAATTCTCAGACTGTTGTTGTATTCTGTAAATTAATGTTATTGGCTTAAAACGTTATAGTAGGTTCTTTAAATAAGTGGTAGTGTTGCAAACAAAAGTAAATATATCTTTTAAATCGGCGGCTTAAAATCTTAAATTTAGTAATATAAATTCGTCACATTTATATACAATCGTATACACTAAATATGATTGACTATTTAAATTAAATTAAGTTCATAAATGAGTTATTTGTTCTTAAATTCCTATAAAAAGAGTATAATGACACATAAACACAAGTAGCTGTAAGAACATATAAGAACACAAATTTTCAACACTAGCCTCATTATGTAGGTATAATCACGACTCATAAATATTAGCAGTATTACATTATATAACGTATGATTATGCCTGTAATTCCCGAAGGGATAGGCCGAGGAGTGTAATACACCCCCACGTATCACCAGTTATATCAGCCCCACAATGAAAGAGGTGATGAGCGTACTACATACATATATTACAGTAAACACTGACTGCCTCGTTGGTCGAGCGGGTGCAAGCGCGACTGCTGTTCGAGAGGTCCTGTGTTCCAATCCCGGGTCGGGTACTATTGGATTTATCTAATTTAGAATTTCTAGTAGTGACTCGGAGTCTAGATCAGTGCCCGGTGTATGGCAGTAGGCTCACCACCTATTCCATGGGACTTAAACGTAACTGGTGAAACGTGGGGGTGTAGCACACCCCTTCGGGGATTACAGGCGTGATGTTACGTGTTACAGTAAATATTATATAGACATAGATAAAGCTTCTATAAAATGATTCGAGATCCAAAGTATCTTCTTACTGCTGGTTACTTAGAACCCTTAACCCTGTGTAGGCATTGGCATCTGATTACCGAGCGATTGGCACCTGAAGTGGAGTGAAAGTCGTTAGCAGAGACCCACTTGAGGCTGAGCTGCCGTAGATCTGAAATTGACTCTTGATATAGACTTATACAACTACTAGAATTGGACACTAACAAAAAAAACTTTCAAATCCCTGTTTTTATATTTTGTATTAACATAATCAACAATGATCAACAAGCCGAGGACAGGGTGCAATGACGCTCATTGGGGCAGCCAGCAGTGGACTGAAATTGGCTGATGGTGTTGATGATTATGTTGATAATCATCAATGTAGGTTACATTCTATTTATATTATCCGAATCTAGAACATTGAGTTGTAACAAAAATTTGAAAATCTATCGACAGCTGTTTCATAGTATGACAAGCAAAAGTTACATTATAAAATCCATATTTTAATAGCTTATATTGAGAATAGTTTTTAACGAATGTAAATAATTCACTGGAACAATTGTATCTATGTTATAGATAAGGCTTATGTCCAGCTATGGAACGGCGAGGGC
>DWME01004712.1:0-15931 GCA_018244795.1 Parelbella ahira ahira | reverse complement strand
ATTGACCTGCGCCTTGGTCATCGAATTTGGTCTGTTCTAAATTAGTTTCACATTTTACGCACATTGCAATTTTATTCAAATATTTATTATTACATACATACATTTAATAGTTCCTTCGAATTTTCTATAGTGATTTACATTAGTTATACTTTGTTGATTATTTATTTGTATCTAATGGCGTATATTTCCTGTTAATTTCATCTTTTTTCTTATTATTATTTTCCTCTTTCACTTTAATTACTGAGTTAAGAGTTTGATTTTATTCGGCTAACACTTCTGCCGTTATCTAAGATGTCTTGTAATTTATACTTTGTAAAGTAGACGTTTTTATGTTTTTCTGCTGTTCCATTTTATTTTTATTATCGTATCTAATGTTTAGTGGTTCATAAAGTCTATCTGCAATGATACTTATACCAGACTTTGCAGAAAAAAAGCACTACATAAAGTTTCATGGAACATCAGAACTATGGGAACAAATTATTATGTCTTGTCATAACCATCCATATAATCCATCAATCTGAAAATCTGAACCATGTACAACGTTTGAACTACAAAATAAAAAATATCATTGTGTAGCTTAAAGAGCATTACAATAAAAACGGACTTCAAAATGAGAACAGAAAAATTGATACTTATGTTATTGCGACTTTAAAGTAATTTATCCGGCGTTTAGTAGTTAATCTGTCCGCTGCAAGTGCAGGAGACATACAAATAGGTGCATTATTAGCTCCCATTGTGTCCCGGTGTTGGCATAATCGTTAATCCGCGCTACTGGAGCGTGTTTCCGCGGTGTTGCGTCACCGCGCGCAGACATTCCACGGTGCACGCACCGCGCATTGTGCACCTTCATTCGGGTGCAAGTTGTTGACTGATGCGGGTTTCGCAATTATTGGTTCATGTAAAGAGAGAGAAGCAGATGTAGCAACAAATACATATGTCAGGTCTGTAAGGGTAGAGATATTTGGTCCACGGTGTCCTCTGCTTACTCTTTACGGGACTTAGCATGACGGTACGAGTATCACAACTAGGTATTGTAAATTTAGCCTCATTGCATATGTTGCGGCTAGAGATAGGCGTGAATTAACATAAATTAGGATTGGCTAGATCGAGTGTAAATTTGATCGTTGTCCAATGTTAAGTCGTGATATATTATGTATGTATATTAAACTGAGATGAAAAAATTTAATTGAACTCTTTTGGAATGAAATGATATGAGGATTATTTGCGTTTGCAAATGGATACATTCGTTTTACTGCTGTAGATGATCCGTTGTTTGAATTTAACACACAGTTAATCTCCTGGTCTTATCAAAGAACTTTGAAGAAAAGTTCGCACTTAGACTTCGCACTTCGCGTTTAGAGTAAATACCTATGTTAAAGCAACTTTAGGTGACATTATATATATACTCATCTACTATTTCTATATACTTGTGCTCTGACATTTTGTTAATGTATCAAACTGCATAATATTGTGCACTTTTCACTAAACGCAACGGTTAATTGTTGCCGACATGTCGTGCATGGCAATTTTGTCTAAAAGACCATACATTTCCCATACAATTGGTTACATATATTATTACTCTTTATAAGAATTATTCTTATAGGTGATTTGATAAAATGTCTCATTACTTACATTTTTTAATTATCACAAAATTTTGATATGGGTTTTTAAATGTTTAATTGTCATTTTGGTTTGTAATATAATTTTTAATTCGCAATAGACTCTTAATTTTTACAGAGACAACAATGTTATTTGACCAATGTTTGTACGTTAAATTACCATGGAGATTGTTCTGTATTTGAACCCCAAACCGAACTTGATGACAATTTGCACAAGGAAACGAGGCCGTCAGCCGCGGCTGCTCTCGGCGCCAACGGCCGATCTGTTCTCCCGTCGTCTATTTACATAGCACTTTCTATTTCCAGTAGATGGTGCTGCAGCACCCCCTCGTTGCGCAATTGAATATTGAGTAGCTCGTTAATGGACTCGCACCACCGGAAACTAACCACTAGCAATTATGTGTAATTTTACTATTTTTAATACTAATTTTACATGTGTCACCAACATATGGTTGGGCACCAGTAAATAATTTACAAGCTTAATATTTTTTTTGACGCCATGTTCATTCTTCGATTAATAAAACATCCATTAAGATATAAACACTAAATAGATATTCGCCAACTTATACAATTATGCTATACATTTTCTAGTTTATTTACTTTGGCTTGATTAACTATAATTTCCTATAGGAAATACCCTATCACCCTATAGGGTGATAAACCATTTTCGAAGTATGCTCGGTCCAGGTTAGGATGCATCTACGCTTCTCATCACATGCGATCGTGGTCAAATGCTATATTTAAAATGAATTAACATTCATTTTAAATATAGCATAGTCGATTATCATCGTCTGCTATTTTATAGTTGTCTATAATGCTAGTGAATTTGTCACAAACAACATTGTAACCTTTCACATTATGGGAAACTGTTGTACATTTAATTTGTTCATCAAAAGATCGAAAAACCAAGATTTTCTTACACAGAACCACTAACATAGCAATATTGAAAATGTAGTGTTCATTTAAAAGCGCTGCCGACTACCGGTGTAAATAAGTTGTTTGTTTAATGGATACGGCATGTAAATTTATCCGAGTTGTTCGATTTTCATTACGTCGTCGTATAGCTAACTGCGTAAAAGTTACACTGATTGAAAGTGACGCAGGTATGTATTTGTCTGTAGTAAAACTCCCCTCGGTGGTTTCACTTTAGTCTGTTTGTTTCTGTTTCCTTACAGTTTAGTTTGATCCCGAGAGAAATCTAACAAACCAAATTTCAGTGTAACAGTTTCGGGTACCTATTTCAGTTTTACGGTTCCAGTTATGATTTTATTGCTTTGTATTTATTGTATATTAATCTAATCATTCTCGTCCTAACAGAATATTCAGCAGTGATTTTATAATACATAATCGTTTATAGATTTTGTGAGATTTATTAATTCAATATCAACATTTTTCTCTTTTCTCTTGTCATTCATATCTCATTTTATATTTGATTGTATGCCTAAAAGTAATATATAATCGTATTTGCCGCTCCGGCAACTTCCTAGTGTTTGTCTCGACAAGCTCTTCCTGCTCGTAAATCAAGTCCTCGTGAATATTTAGTACCCGTGGGAGATTCGCCTGTATTGTATACGTATTTGAATACGGAAAGTCCGCTTTTACCGTCGTCAAGGAAACGTCTCACTGTTTCCTGTTGCGTAGAAAGGTGGACATTATCAATGAACTTCGCAATTATTGATTTTCTGTCACGATTTTCTGCGTTGTGGTGTCACTTAGTCAGTGTTGAATGTATTTATTGATTCATACGCTAATTATGCGTCCTTTACGTCCTTATAATAGGCTTTATCCATAAAGTTGTTTCAAAATATTGTTTTCTATACAACGTGTATCATTTGTTTTGTACCATCTATCTTCCCTAACAGCATTATAAATATGATAAATAGCTTCGAATCTTGGAATTGTAACGTTATCTGCTTCACCGGTGTTGATGAAAAGACAAGCAGACAAAATATCAAAATTATATTGTCAACATTTTTTAACATCAATAATATAATTAATATCAGTAAAGGGCAATATAATTTAATGTATAATGTTGACCACGTACAAGCGTATGTACATACATATGTACATTGACTCGCGAAAGCAATTGAATTAAATTGCTTCTGCGCATGTGCTACACAGTATGTAAACATGTCTGATACTGATGTATGATAATGATTTATGATATACAAAAATAGAAATGATAATGTATAGATATCGTTTGGCTAAGTGAAAATATTTTTCTTATCGAAATATCGATAACGGTTCTTACACGTCAGTGGTTTTAAACCCTGAAAACGATCAAGTTATTAGTAACACATTGATCGATTTAATATCAGTTCCAATCTTACTCGTAGTTACTGAGCGTAGTAAACTAACTAAGCGTAATTTGATATCGTGATAAAGAATGAAGAAATTAACACCTTAAAAATTCGACGCTTTAATAATTACTTTCGTCTGAAATTTAGATGAGATTTTGTATAAAAAGATTTATCATGTTTTTTCCACGTAGTTGAAATATTACCTTATCAAAGTTAAAGTAACGATAATGTAAATTTTTATTTTCTAATTGATTGGTAAGAAAAGGCGTTTGTACTGTATATAAAATAGTTAATTATTAACACAGTTTCATTCGGTCGATATAAATGCTAATGTGAATCTACATACTGAGAATTACATTAATCTTTTTTACGAGAACCATTTGGACATGGAACTGGCTACGAAAACATATACTGCGTCGCGCGTAGAGTTCTAGAATGACGTCAATACATTTTATGTCCTACAACCATGTTACTGCTAGGACGCCTGACACATCCTTGAATGAGACTTAAATTTATTACACCCCACTCTTCTAATAATAAAGTCGATGTACTCATCTAAGTCTTAATTAAAACTCCTTATAAAGCGATTTAGTCATAAACGGAAAATAAAATTTATTAAATAGAGAGCTTTATAAAATTATATCGACTAATAAAATGAAACAATAAATAAAATATCCTACTATTAATAACTATTTGTATTCTGCGAAATTAACGAAAAATCATTTTGACAGTGTAAGTATTGTTCAGCTTTGATGCGAAAATTTTAAAATTAGAACGGTTGAGAAATTAGTTTTCCTACCCATTCAATTGTTTTATGTAAATTTAAACGGGACTTTAACGCGCTGTTCGTGATGAATACTGATAGTTGTTTTACTTTCATTCCATTGTATAATATCTCTGCTTAAAAATAATGAGTATTTTAATAGAGATACATTATAACAATAACAAAAGTATTTTCATGCTTATTGATATTATCTTAAGGAATGCATTCTCACGAATGCGTAGGTGCAGTATATATGAACCGTAAAGTGAAACGTCCCGGGAGGGTTTTCGAAAAATACAGCAGCACGAGCAGACGAGCACAGCGACGGAAAAATCACATCGAGGTCTGTTATTAACTAACAATTGTTAAACCTCATCGGAAACATCGGGTATTGGACGGAACGGTTACTAATAATAATAGTGAGGTCCATACTTCACCCAATCGCTCGAGAATACCTATAAATAATCAACGGTGAGTCTTCGGTAGGTTTGAATTTAAAATTTACATAAATTTTATTATTTAACTGAATTAGCAGGTTTTTTATTTTCATTATAAATGAAAATAAAATCACAAAACAAGACGTTATATGTAGTGTATAACACATGGGTACTAATTACAGTCTCAAATTAAAATTTTCCAAGCAATCACTAAGTACGGGCTTGACATAGGGTAATCAAGATAATAATCCAATCATGATTGAAGCTTGATACGTGCCTGATAGCAGTCGACAACTTGCCTAAAATGTAGTCGCTCTGCGCATGACTAAGACTGTAGCTGGCACCATAAAGGACTGCATTGGGTCATATGACGGCGTTGTGTATAAAATGAATTAATAAATCAACAGACTTGTCGGAATCGTTGCCAACACTTTATACATCACGTGAGTTGTAAAGTCAAGACTAACGTATCTTGACAAAATAGGTCAGACACTAGACCGATACTGCAAGGTCTTGGCAATAATTTGTAGGCGATTTTGTTCATTTACAGTGTCATTTTATTCCCAAAGGCGTCATACGACCCGATGCAGACCTTCGCGGTACCAGTTGCAGTCTTAGTAATGCGCAATGCGACTCTAGCTATACTGTTATCCTTATATCGGGTCCCTCACGGTGTAGGCAGAGAGCATCGCGTGCTAAATACTTCCAACGTTACAGAACGTGATTAGTGCTTTAATTTATACGTGTAAAGGAGGGATGTGAGTAAGTCACTGACTGACTGACTGACCGACTAATTAACCCAGAAATCGACGCACAGCAAAAACGACTGAACTTACAATCTGGAAATTTTGCCGATATGTTCTTATGTTGTGTAAATTAGCACTGAGAAATTATAATGTTTATTGGTATTTAGAAATTGTAACTTAAAGGGGGTAGATTGGAAGTCAATATGAAATTCCTCGGTTTTTAAGTTACACGCTTGAAACTTTGAATATATATTCTTGATTAAAGAAAAAGGTATGCGTCTACTGGAGGTGTGTAATGGAGGACGAAAGTTGGCATGGAAGTCCATAAGTGTGCCCTAAAATAATTACATTGACATTACATTTTTAAAAATTACAATAGGAAAAAAAATAGAAGATGTCAATCTGTATGATTTCTTAAGAACGTGACATCACACCAGTAATCGCCGAAGGGGCAGGCAGAGGAATGTAGTACACTCTCACGTTTCACGAGTTGAGTCCCATGGAATAGGTGGTAAGCCTTTTGCCATACATCGGGCATAGATCCAGACTCCGAGTCACTACTAGAAATTCTAAATTAGAAAAATCCCATAGCACCCGACCCGGGATTTTAACCCAGGACCTCCCGATTGGTAGTAGCGCTTGCGACCACTCGACCAACGAGGCAGTCAATAGTGCGATTTCTTGTTTCCTTTTATATATTTGCTTTATAGAGGGTAAATATGGGTAAAATAAGAATGTGTAGAGGTAGGATGAATACGTATTACAGTATAGACGTCTGCTCTAGCGAAGCCCCAACCAAATGCTGGTATTAAATACACAATTGTAACAAGTGTATTTCATCATGCTGAATGTAATGTTTGGTTGTAGACATCGAATCAATGTAACAAATCAGATTAATCAACAGCTCGTACGACTCTTAACTGGGTGTGCGACATGCGCTCTTAGGGATGCACTTGGTTTTCGTCTGGATATATTATAAATGTCTGGATCTGTGAATCAATAACGATTATTACATTCAGTAAACAGTATAACAGTGTTGAGTGTCTTCTACACTCAAGTTGCACTGTTAGTATATTTGGCAGTCGGTGCTCTATATCTATACCGTAAGGGACGTGGCGTGATGGTTTAATAAATAAAGTAGTGATAATCTCTGAGTACGTACCGATGATAAAAAAATACAAGGATCTAATTTTAAATTATCTTCTATTCGCGAGTATCTTTTTATAATCTTATCTTATCAGGGAAAGTTCTAGAAGAAATGTACACAATCTTCTCGAGAGTGTGCATACGCTTGTATTGATACGATTTAAAGTTTTTTCTTCATTGTAATAATTATATTTCAAATGATTAAACACCGGATGGAACATCACTGTCTTCTAGTTGAGTTCTTTTCTCTATAATTACAAAAATCTTTATTTGGTGTCATCATGCCCATCCCTAGTAGAACAGCTCTAGAGCTATATTGCATTAGGGCGAATTAAGGACACCCGTTGCTTCTACTGATTGCCGGGTCATGTTCACGCTGGAACACATTTTGATCTTTGTTACGTTTGATATTAGAATGGAATCGCTGTGGGATGATCAATATAACACGCCCTTAGCGGCTACTTTTTATTGTAAAGTGCTAACTCGCTAGAAAGTTACAATTGTGGGCGGCGAAATATTTGAAAATAAATGTGTTAGAGCTGTAAAGTTTTCAAAGATTTTACGATTTTAAGATATTTGTTTTAACTACAATTCGAATAGTATGGAGACACATAGATATGTATATGACCGGAAATGGTATGTGTCGGAAACTTGATTGTCGATATAAAATATGTGAACACTTTAATAAATATATATATGTGGACTTAGTTCCATATATTTGTCTTTAACTGATATAACCAAATTATGCAGTCAATCAACTTTAACGATAAACACATTTTACAAAAAACCGGTTCGAATTTGACATTAAAATTGAATTGGGTTGATGACCCATAGCATTTTGGTTGATCGAATATAAATTCGCCATCGTTTATTATGTATTTTGGAGAACCGGTAGGAACTCATTGCTTGTCAGGAAGTCGTGTTTATTTTATGTGATTTTGCCACACAATGTAAAATTTGTGCCCGGCGTATGTAGGCTCAGCCTGATTCCTTGGGATATAAACCATAACGCTGGTAAAAAGTAATAGTAATACATTCCTTTGCTGACTCCTTCAGGGAAATACAGGTGAGATGATGGTAAAATATAAATGCTACTGTGAAGCTATATACTTAACCAGTACCTATACCATTGAATGTCTGTCTTTGTAAGTTCAATTCGGGGTTTTTCGTTCTAAGTTCGATTACGATTGACCCGATGTGAGTATTTTCGACGCCAATGATAATATTATATTATTTTAACCTCGCAGTGCGATTCGGAGACCGATAGTAAAAAAGTAAACGAGGTTTTTTGGCACCCAACCTTAGCGGAGCTTTTTCTCGGAAGAGCACCACGTCTTTTTTTCTGTCGCTTCTTTTCCGACAGCCGGGCTTCAATAACCCGAATAATGAACCACGTCCAGCGTTATGTTTGTTCGTCAATAAAGAAGTTACGCAATCATTCATGAGACGACTTTTTTTATGTAAAACGAATTAAAGTTTTTCGACCATATTGTAATTATTGTCGGCGATGTCGATAACGATTCTCTTTACTCTGTTGCCTATATTTTTTTCACGAGCTAATGTTCATGGGATAGTTCGTTGATATTAAACGGACGTTTCTTTGATGGTGCCACAGTTGAACATAACATTTTTTAATTAAGAAACGTGTTAGTAATAATAGCGAAAATTCTGTATCTCAATTGGATTAATTCAATTAAAACAATAATATTTATTATCGATCTCAAAACCTAAGTACGCCAAAGGTCTGTACAAGGGCGACCTATAAGTCCCATATTGAATTGCGCGATGCCCTACGATAATGCTTGGCCGAGGTCAGTGCGATACAAGCCCGAATGAACCCTGAGAGGTCGGAGAAAGTCCATTGTGGAGCTATCAAATAGTACAAGTAGGGAAATACGAGTAAGTGAGTGGTACAGTTAAGTGAGTTATTGGCTGAGCGATACCGTGTTTTCGCATCTCGAAACTGCCCCGTATTTGTTCAATTGTGAGTTATGAAATAGGCATCTTTTGTTACTACCTCTGCTTATAACTGAGTGTAATTATTATTTCGTGTCTACTGAATATGTAATTATTCATGCCAGTATGCTTACCACGTAGGAAGTAGGACGCCCTCCAGCTAGGTGAAGCGACGATATTATATGCAAATTAGGTGGCAGTTTTTGGATACGAGAAGATGAAGATCGAGCTCAATGGTGTGCTATTGGAGAGGACAATGTCCAGCAGTGGGCGATGAGGGACTGATGATGACGAAGATGATGCCAACTACGATTTTGCTTCCAAAAATACAGACGTTATGTTATGTAACATCAGTGTGCGGGTTATCATTTAATGTGCTTTTTGAGATAAAATATATCATTTGCTGCAACGATGACAAAACATTGCAAATAACCGCCACATTTTGGAGGTTTCCATTAATGTTTTTAGGATATGTTAATTCTGCCAATCGGCGGCTGGACCGCGTGGTCGACTATGGTCTAAGCCTTTTTCAATCTGCCCATAGATCCATGTCTTCATGATAATCCCCCATACCATTAAATACTCATTTTAAACGCAGTTACTCTACAGTTTTGTATGTCTTACTGTAGTTTATAATAAACGTATCGTGTCAATAGCTCGTTTCATGAATTAACCCATTAGTTAGTTGCTAACGGGAGTATCGTATCAAACTGACTGTGGCGGACTATATTGCGCACGCGCAAGTTCAAATGTTCTCATACATTTTAGTCATACTTCGCTAAGCTCTTTATTATGGCCATTCAAAACTGTTACTGCAACCGTTTTTATTGTTTTTTTATTAAACACTTGATAGTATTCGATTGCTGTTGGCCCAGTAATTAGTTATCTCGCTGTTGAGCACGAATGTGTAGGTTCCATTTGCATTCACCAATACGCGAGAATATGAGACTCTTAACACTTACACCAGATAGTATTTGGATATAGGTACATATTTGGACTAATTAAGTTAGCCTAGGTCACAATATTCGTGTTGTAAATATGTTTCGTCTTTAACATTCGTGTTGTATATCTGTTTCGTTATGCTTTCATCTAGATCTCACGAAACCTTTTAAGTGCTTGAACTGATCAAAGCACGTCAAAGTTACCAATGACAGAATAGTTCAGTATTAATCGGAATATGCTTTGAGTTTCCATCAAGCCGCGGCAATATTACGTACGCTATCGCAAATTGTTTCCCACAAGCGTTCCGCGAACACGTCCCCGCACTATAATGAAGCAACTTGCACGTAATACAACATCCTTCCTGTATTCCGTCACTCGTATTGTTATAGCTATAAGGCTTATAATTGTTCAACGATGTGTCGTTGAAAAAACATTCTCCAACCAAAGAACGCATGATCACGTGTCCCCCCTCCCCCTCCTTTCTCTTAACTAGCTCGCTTTTTACGTGCATTAGCGTCACATATATCATTCTAAGTGCACCAACAAAAAGTTACTTAAGGATCCACGTAGATAGATCCCCCGGGAGTCGATAATCTGATGGTATGCGCCGGCGTTCGATGTATCCCACGTCTATGTAGGTGGCATCTTGATATATATTATGTTTTATGTATACTTATATGTACATGTGGTAGTCCTATTCGCACGGAGCTTCGATCTAAGGAAATGAGGCGTTTTTTTAAACGATAAGCGTGTTCGTATCGAACCCCACACACTGGCTTCGTGGGAGGTCGTACGATGTTCGCGTTAAGAGCGAGACTATCTCCGCGGATTGCATACAACTTTGTAGCCTAGTACATATCCAATTGCCTACCTACAATTATCGAGTTCGAACTTAAAAATAACGAAGATATTTGTTTTATTTATGTTAAAGACTTGTTTTATTTGCTGCTTCTATCGTAGTTATAGTTATTTTTGTCTTTTGGGTACGCTACAATTTTGATAATTTAATAACACTCTTACATGGAAAAGAGTATCGAGTTGAGTGTTATTGGTGAGTTCTATCTCTATCAGTCGACGGAAACGCGCTGAAGACGGTTATGATGATAGAAAAGAACAGCTAAGTTAGAGTTTCATAACACTACGTCTGTATTTCCCCGAAGAAGTAGAGTACTACATAGTCACATTTTTCATTAGTTATATTTCCCATGGAATATGAATCGATTGCCATATACCGGGCACAAATGCAAATCCGGCTACTGGGAATTTCGAGTTAGAAATTTGAGCAACACGTTGCATGACATAGGAACCGTAACCGGGGCCTCTGGCTCAGCAGTCGCACTTACAACCACTAAACCAGCAAGGCAGGCTGTAAAAGTTTCATCAACATTATCGGCAGCTTGCTTCCGTTCACAACTGGACATAGGCCTCTCCAATAGCACGCTACATAACTCTATCTTCACCTTTTTGGATCCAACCGCTGCCAGCCACTTTGCGTATACCGTCACTCCACCTAGCTAGATGGCGTTCTACGCGACGCCTTAGAGTTTCAATGATAATATAATTTGTTTATGAATATTATCATAGTCAGAAGGCGAGTTGAATGCAAACTCTGAGGGGATCGCAGTTAATTATCATTTACACGGCCACCGGTATCCTTGTATGCACCGAAAGTTAGTGTTAAATATTTCACAAGCCTCTCGATAGGATCGCCATTCGCATCCTCAAACCATCTACGATAGTTCATTGTTAGTTAAACGCCGTAAATCAAGTGGCAATTGTTATTGTTTGGGAGTGGACAGAGCTTGCCGTGCGCTCGCAATGTAAATTATTTAATATTATTAATGCTTACCTTTCAAACAACACATATTATTTTGACTATGTTACAACATTACGCCTATAGGGGAGAGGAGAGTAGGAGAGACTATTAGGGAGAGGAGTTTAGTACATTCCCACGATTTGCCTGTAATGTTGTAGGATTCATCATGGAATAGGTGATGAGCTTATTGCCATGAACCGGCCACAAATCCAGAATCCGAACTGCTTCTGAAAATTCCAAGTTAGAAAACCTAATAGTACCTTACCTCGGATTCGAATTCAGGAAATCTCGCTCTACAGTCGCACTTGCAACCACTCGACCAATGACCAATTAATAATCTATTTAATATTCCTTTTTACGGTGTATTACATTTTTTATATCGCATCCTAATTACGCTTAGTATTAAAACAATTCAAACGGATACAATACAGAACACTAAAGTTTAAAAGTCTATTTACGTCAGATTACATTTACACTCACATTTATTAATCGTGGATGCGCTGCTGTTGTTGTCCTGCTGCTGTTGTGTACGAACAATTACAGCATAGCGTTTCTCGGGGGCCATCAATCTATCTGGTTGCTTCAGCGAGTTTAATGGAGTGTGCACAGTTGGTACGGGAGCGGCTGTTGGGCAACGCGCGCACAATGGCCCCAGCGTTCCGTTCGCCGCGCTCGATAGTCACGGCGGGCGCGTCCTGGCTGGATGGTTGATGTTGTGGATTGGACGGATTACATCCCATCAGCAACACCTACTGCCGTTTTAGTACTAGGGCATAGTGTTCTCGATTTGAACGTGCTTTTTTAATAATATTGGTTTTTGCAATCGAAGGTTATTTGCATTAATATATTTACCGTGTTTAGTTAATTCAAAAGTCAAAAGGATACAGTTTCTCACTGAGCTTAATCCAGTAGAAGCATATTAAATTTAAATTTAGACCTTCGAAATTACCAATAATATTCATATGTATAACACAAGCTTGCAAGATTTTTTCAAGCGGAAAGCACCTATAAGTAACAACTGAATACAATAAACATCTGTAGCCCACTTCTCATAACACTGTAGGACTAACACAGATAGTAACACTTTTCCTGTTCAGTTAAATTTTATTTGGTATGAAAAAAACATTAATTTCGATTAAATGAAAATTTCCGAAACCGGCATGCGATTATGAAGATTGATCAGACGCTCATATAATGCGCAAGCCGAATCACGACGAAGCACGTCGGATATGTCAAGATGGAGGTGTTTGGTGGTCGTAACGATATATTAAGTAACAAACGCAATATTGACTCGCTGACCGCTCACACAGTGTACCATGTCACGAGAGGTGTGTCGGGCTATGCAACAGTGGCCTTAGCACCGCAGTAGAGCCGCTAATTACACTTGATAGCTTATTACGTTGGGAGCCGCATTCGGTGATCGTATACACGTATCGTACGTTGGTTGGCACATTTTGGCGCAACGAAAAATAGCTCGCGATATTTCAAGCGAGCATGGATGTTACGTTGTGGAATGCTTTATGCAACTTCCATTATAATGTCATCATCACCATCAGCCGGTCATCGTCCGCTGCCGAACATAGGCCTCTCCAATAGCACGGCAACGGGCTAGAAAGTGACTGGCATCGGTTGGATGCGAAGAGATGAAAATCGAGAGCAGTGGTGTGTTACATATTATATTATAATATAATAATATGTATCGTTAATTCATCACCAACACTTTTATAGTTTCACTGTTGGACTCGGGTCTCCTCTCAATGAGAGATTCTGTTAAGGCACCCTTTTATTGTATATACATAGAAACAGTTGAATGAGAAAATCTTAGGAAAATATAATCAGCAATGTACTTGATATTTTTTACTTTTTTAATAGCTAATATTGAGTCCCACTGCTGGACAAAGGCCTCACCTTTTTCACGCCAGCAGGTGGTTCGATCTATTGTTTATTTTTCAAGTGAATTTATAATTATTTCGTGTTATATTTGGAGAATCTATTTGGTGTGATGAGTCTTTCAAGTTAATTTTCTGTAAATTTATACTTATAGATAGATATAATCCTTAAATTATGGTTACGTGTCATGGTTTGGTTTTACAGTTAAATCTCACTTTACAAGCACTCACGTTATACACATCATTAGATATGTGTGGGCTTAATTCAAGTATTTTTTTGGAATAATCCGTCTAGTTACGGGCCTCGTAATCAATCTGTTTGTCTATAAACGGTTAATTTCAAAAGCTCACAAAAGTTTCATCCGTTGTTCCAGTTGGTGGTGAACTTGGCGATAGTGGTGTACCATGCCTTGGACTACACGCACGGCGATGATGAGGAGCGTCTCATCTCGCCGGACCTCGAGGGGCTTATCACCGAGATGACAGCGGGCAATATCGCTGGTGAGTTTTATCTACAGAATACAATCCTTATAGAATGTTCGTGTTTATACAAATACATATAAACCATAAGTGTCATATCGTAACATTTTCAATAAGATTTATTTAGTATGTTGATTCTGTTGAAAGCTTAGTTAGCTTAAGTTAGCTGTTGTTGAAAATGTGAGTTACGTGCAACAGCGGTAGCACCGACGATGATATGTTATATGATAAATAAAATAATATGTTATTTTGATTACAGACATTTTAAGATACATTATTGAAGGTTTGTGTAAGGATTCAGTAAGTATTTACTGTACTATCTACGGACTTTTTTTCTTTACGGCATCTTATAGTATATTCTCTACATATTAGGAAAAAATCGCTTCCTTTAATTAAACGGGAAGGGCGGGTAATAGATTTCATTGAAATAATCTTGCGCCCTTTTATTTTGAACCATGTCATCTTTCAAAGAAGAATAGAACACGTACTTTTCAAAACAGTAATTGGTGATTTTGTCAGTCAAACCTTGTTATCGGTTCATTTTTACCCATATACCTTTCGCTGTAACAAAAACGTAGTGCGACAACGTAATCTTTTGCAGTGATCGCTGCTTTTGTCGTGTTAACTGAAATAAGTAAGTCGCCATGCTTCTGGCGAAATCTGAAAAGCATTTCACTTATTATATTAATGGAAAATAAATCTATAATAGCCAACTGGTCACGCGAGTAGAATAATTGGACACTCAATGGCACCTACGGAAAAAGCAAAATTTCGGTCTCTCTGAACTTTCGCCCAGTGACCTTTTTACTTTGTCACGTTGCAGGTCACGATAGTTGTTGTCGAAATATCGCATTGGTTTTGTTTGTCTTTACAAATTCTTTTGGAGAAATGTGTTCTAAGACGCCGACCGTCGTATTTTGGTTTCATAACAATAAATTCCTGTATCTACATGTATCCATTATCAAAAGAGTAATATATATTATTATTATTAGTTATCTCAGTGTAATTTAGAAAATGTTATACTTAAATTAACTAGAACTATATACGAGTATCAGTTTTGTGTTCATTGAAAACGATTCGTATTGAAAATGATAATGATGTTATGATTTATTTATTATAAGCTTTTTAAATACTATGCGATATTATTAAAGTCTGGAGACACCGGTATTGGTCATTTAGTTTTTACTTAAAATTTAAATAAAGCTTGAGTACAAAAACAGGATGTAATCGAAGATCCTGGCATTCTTATTTACCTAACAAGGAATACGCAATTTGAAAATAAATTAAATTTCGAGTACAAGAAAGACGGTCTTTTTGTGTACTTCAAAGCGTAAATTTATCTAAATAAAGATGGACATGGTCCACAACGCCACCAGTAATTGGATTCTCACATTTCGTATCCCCCATGCTGAGATTTCGATAAGACGACGTGCGTGAAAATTAGGAAGTGCGATGTTGTAGTTCGAAATTTCGAAATTTTACACTATTAGGTACGTACGCGGGTGCTCGTTTCGGAATTTTCATCTAGAAACTTCAATTGTACGTTGTACGTTGTAAATCTGTTGTTTTTGAATTGTAAACTTCCTTATACGCACTGAGCACTTTTTTTCTATAATGAGTGTACCCGTATCGTTGCATATACATGCATATGTACATCTACGTAAAAATGTACGTTACGCCTGTAATCCCCGAATAGGTAGGCAGAGGAGTGTAGTATGTATACTTCCACGTTTTACCAGTTACGTTATACATCCTATCATGGAATAGATGGTGAGTCATACAAGGGGCATAAATTCAGATCCCAAGTCGAGTAAGAACTTTGAGATCGGAAGAGGTT
>DWME01004711.1:0-15931 GCA_018244795.1 Parelbella ahira ahira | reverse complement strand
AATATATTATAAATATTTAAGATAAAGCTATCTCGACCTGTCACTCGTCGAGGAGGTCCAGCTTTATCGTGTACTTTACACACCTGCAAGCGCAACACGTGCGTTTGCGGACGACTTTATGGCAGTTGCAATAGAATTTAAAATCGAATGATCGGTGGGTAGTTGTATATTGTTTGTTCGATCGCATTATACACGAATGACCAATAGGGAGGGGCGGTGTCCGTTCGTAATTCCAATTTCGAATTCCCGGCGCACCGGCGGCGGCGCCATGTTGGGTGTTTTGTTTTTTAAATGTCGCGCGTATTTCTTTCTAATGCCCAGTTGTTTATGTTCTGGTGGAAAAACACAAGGTGTTTTGAATATATGTATGTATATGTTACATTCATTCCTTATTTGTTAATCGATATGACGTTTATCTACGTATTACCCTTTTTTATTCTACGAGACACTTTTGGTGCTAGATATATTTTATTAATTTGAAATTAATTGTAAACAAGCTGTAAGCATAGATATCTTGTTGTCAGTAGTAGCAGAAGAAATACGTACTTGCGCTCATCACGTAACATCACGCCTGTAATCCCCGAAGGGGTAGGCAGAGGGGTGTACTACATACCCACGTTTCACCAGTTACGTTTAAGTTCCATGGAATAGATGGTGAGCTTATTGCCATACCCCGGGCACTGATCCAGACTCCGAGTCACTACTAGAAATTCTAAATTAGAAAAATCTAATAGTACCCGACCCAGGATTTGAACCCAGGACCTCCAGACGCACTTCAGGCGCAGTCGCGCTTGCAACCGCTCGACCAACGTCGCAGTCATCACACTCGTTCTTCACACTCTCACACAGCGCTCATCACACTAACACATATTTGTGTCAAGTGATAATCGGACGCACATCCCACAGCACAACGCGCACGTTTTAACTACTGAACCAATACCTAGCCAGTCAATACAGCTCAAAGTCTTCCTACTCTACCTTCTCGTTTCACGTCCGCTAAATATTTTTCCTTACAAACACAATTTAAACAACTTGTTTAACGATCACTGTAAAGCACAATCGGATGGAAAAAATGATTTGCAAATTTAAAAGTGCGCGGCAACCGAGGGCGCCTTGCGGGACCCCTTGGCGGTTCCAATTATAACATGTGCAAATATTTGAACTGACTATACTTTCGTTAGCGTTTCTTGTTCCGTTTGTATGATTATTTTAGTTGCAAATCATCACGCCAAGTCCCTTACGAGGTAGGCAGTGAACACCGAGTGATAAATACTTATATTCTTAGAGCCGTGTTTCTTTTACATTTATCATTCTCTTCACTTATGCACCACGGTCTCAGAGACCTCTGACATCCTCTATTAGCTACTATCTGACCTATTTGACTGACCGATAAAGAAAAAATAATATTGCTAATTACTAATAATATTTGTACTGGTTGGAATCCAATCAATCAACTTCCAGCTTCAACGGAAATCAACCTTATTAACTACTCGCGATCATCCGGTCAGTCAAGGTCTGCAAAGTCTACGGAACAACTTCAACAAAGTTACATGTAAATTTAAAAAGTCAGTTATCCAATTGCTTTTCATACAAAGTGAGTGTACACAGAGGAGAGATGTAGCTTATTAACCGGTTAACCGGAGCGGGCAAATCCGGATGAAAAGCAAACAGCGGCGTGTTGACACTCGCGGTCCTGCGACCGGTGGCATTATCGTTTCAGATTCGACTCGCCGCCACAGTTATAAGTACCAGTACATAAGTAACTGACATTGATTCTGTTTTAAATGTGAAGAAAGGAGCGAAGGTATTTCGCATTTCCGGCATTCGACTTCTACCTGCCCTCTTTCATATATTCTTACCTAACCTAAACGTACAGCATCTTACATTTGGTTTGCGGAGTCGCGTCTTAACATGGTGTTCCTTTGATACTATCGAGATGTCATTACTGATGTTCATTGTCACTCGTTTACTGACCCCGGCATGAGAGAGACTCACAGTGGATTGTTTCCCAATATGATCCTGTCGTATTAGTTTAATACTTCTGACAAGAACATTATAATTCTACTTAGGCTTAGTCGTCGACCCCATAATACGTAACAAATATGCAAAAACATGTCCAGCGATTACGTGTTAATCCCGCCTGGAGCACGGCAGCCAGAGACCCGGGGGTGTGGCTACAGTTTTGTTTGCTTACCAAATGCTTTGCATTATTCATGCCGGGAAATGGTGCTAAAAAAAATTTAATAAAAACGATGATTATTTGTCTAATGGTGTGTGAGTAGAGATCAATTGTAAATTTGGAAACTCCATGATGGGAAATCAGTGAAGAGTTAATGTTAAGGAATCATCTATAATTGCTGAACACGGTTCTTCTCTCGGCATGAGATCTATGAGATCTATCTATTTAAATCTATGGGCTAAGAGCATAAGGGTTAAAGTCTGCATAGACTGCCACACTGGCCAAATTCGGGTACACAGTCTTATATAATCGTACATACTACATTTAAATCCGAATAAATGTTAATAAGTCTTCTTGTCTCAGCTACCTGTGCCTGTGTGGATGCATAGCACGCGCGGAGAAGGCGGGCGAGGCGCGCGAGAGTATCCAAACTCTCATTACAGTCTGCTCTGATTTGTGCCATCCTCTGGAAATCGACATTGTGAGTAACATTTTATCAGCTAGCACAAATCACCATCACTCCTATTTCAACATCATACCAAATCGACTAGGAGTAGTTTTTATGATCTTTTGTTATCTTCAATGATACGGAAGTATCAACAGGTTACTGAAGGATTTTCTGTTTTTAGGTCATTGCAACATAATTACAGATGCCACGCTTCTCATTTAGAATATTGTACAATAGTGATAATAAGAAAGTTTAAGGTTTTAAGGTATTATTTTACTACTACAAAGGAACTTATTACATCAATTCGAAAAGAGATGCGGATGTCCATCACGTCAATAATTACGAAACTAGAAATTTTGGCCGTGTTTTTGCAATTTTCTTTAATAGTTTCTGATGTGTAGCTTTATATCTATTTCAAATTGGCTAGTCCCTTTTTGTAGTATTTCTTCTTATTAGACCCTGGTTTGCTTATTAACCTAACAACCTCTTCGCTGTTTAATTAGTATTTGTATATAACGCCTCCACGTCTCGTCATTAGGGGTCGGAGAGGCTATCAGCGAAGCAATCTCTCCGGTGTGCACTCGGCACCAGCGTGTTCGGCTCCCGTGCGGAGTTCTGCATGCTGTTCGAGCGGGGCGCCGACCTCGGCCAGTGCGGGGACTTCGTGCGCGCCGCGCGCACCGCCCACCTGCTGCGGGCCATCGCCGAGCTGGACCATCAGATCGTGCAGGTGCGTGCATATTTGTTCTTTCACACTACTCATTAAGAAAGACAACTTTTTCTCAACGATTGTTGCATTTTTCGTGTGTTCTAATATAGCTTACATATTCTATCTTTGCTTTAAATTACATTTCCAGAAATTGCGGACTTTATCAATCGAATTAAACTGTCCAGCTGACTGTGTGAACATGAATGTAATCAGACATTGCCCCCTTCTTGTTTGTCAATAACTTGGAACACAATGTCTCCTCTGGAACGTCAGTGTCTCTGCGTAAGCGCTTGAAACCAGGTCTAAACTGCCATGTTCAACTAACTGCAATAATCAAAATTTTCCATGCTTTGTTTCTTAGTCACAGAGAGCTCACTGATCGTGAAATCTGATTGGGAACATGTCGTGTTTCATCGTCTGTTATTTACTTACGTTTTTGAAATCAGCACAAAATAATGGGAATATTTCCACCTCGTTGTAGGGAAATGAGTGGCGGCGGTCCAACTTTCACACAGATCCCCTGCCAGAGCTAATTTCCTATTTAGGAAATACTATGTGTGAGTTTATAACCTGGTGTCGTTCAGTCTATTTAAATGTTAATATTAAAATTGTGAATTTCTGCAAATACTAGTGTTTATAATATTTTCTTTATATTGCATTGTATAACAATTTCATTAACTCCTTTACGGGGTAGACAGCGAGCGCCGACTGCCAAATTCGCCTAGTAGGTATTTGTACACGATAAAAATGCATGGCCAAGGTGAGATAAAGTGAAATAGGGTAGCAATATATTCCGGTCGCATCTCGTTAGCAGGCATGTTTGCTCTCGCCTCACAATTAGCGCGAGTATCGTTCAGCTTGTGTTTGTCGGTAAACTGGGGTATCTACGTCCTTGTACACTCTTATATTGGATTGTTTGTATGTTTTCAGTCACTTCTATAGGTATAAGTATCTCAACCATCAGTAGCGTTAGCAGTGGTATGAAACGCATTCAATTTTTAATAATTGAAATTTTCTTAATATTTGAATTTTCTTAATATACATTGGTAGTGCAAAAAGCAGAATTCATTCTCCCATCCCGAGAGCTTTGGGTTCACATTGAAATCGATTATAAAATATAATTTAAATTTAATTTCAACTATAGAGAGCAGAACAATATGTAAGTTCCGGCAAAGTTCAAACGGTAGCCACTTGAGCTTGGCGCCATACTCGGATATACCTACATATGATCACACTTACAGAGTCCAAATATGAATCGTATGCATAAATTTTGAAGACTCAAGCTTATCAAGTTGCTCCAATGTAAGATCAAGATAGCAAACATGTTTAAGTCAAGCTGGTCTATTTTTAACTGACATTCACGACAAATTCTATAGTAAAATCACATAATTATTCTACCTAGGTTTCCAAAATACCATTAACATCAATGAATCCACTATACAATAGATAGATCGATTTCCAATCGTTCGCTAGGGACCTCGCCGCCAGCCGTTCAACTTGACACTTATCGTTTGACATTAGTGACAGCTGTCAGAATGACAATAGTATAATTGGTGGTACGGTACAGTTTTGATACGATAAGTTTTTTAACGTAATTAATTCATTCGACCATCTAATCTTTGAAAGATTAAGCATTTTGATGCCGCGAACAAATTATTCTTATGTATTTCTTTTAATAATGAAAATAATACTTCCGAGCGCTGATGGAGAGGCTCGATTGCTCTGACACGCTGGTGGGTCGATAAACATCTGTCAAGTGAAGCAACGTCGTTTGCGATCGGCTCCGGGTCGGGTGACTGATGGTAAGAACTTTACGAGCTTTCAGTTTCAGTAAATATTCCTGTGAACTTTTAGGAAACATATAAAAATATACAAAGGTTTTCCAGTCCAATTTAAATGCTTTATCGATGGTTTTTGATTTTTGGTGGTCCAGGGTTTCATTTCTAAATGACCATTTTAGGTTAGCCTTAGTAAACTAATGTTTCTATCACGGAGATTAAAAGAAGTTATTTAAGTAAATAACTAGTCCTGCCCTTATACAATTCCTTATGTACTATTTTTGAAATGAATTCAACTATGATAAATATGGTCACAGTTGGTATACAAGTTTAAGTAACACTCACATTTGCACAATTTGACGTGCGAGTTTAAAGTTCTTCCTTTCGTTTGTCATTCCTGTGTCCACATAAAAATTGATAGATCGATTGGGTGCTAACCCGAGTTTATAGTAATTCGATTCAGAAGAGCTCAGCTATATTAAACGCCAGTTCTTTTATACATGCGAGAAAATTGGTGTATCTTGCAGTAGGATGTCAGTTTTATTTATTCATATAGTTAGACTTGTCCTTCCGTTTTCTATCATTAACAGCCTGTTCTAATTTATCTGTGATACAATTATCCCTCGTTACCGACATATATTCCTTTTGTAAAATCGATCGCTGTTCAAACATGGAACACAATACGTGCCTCCGTTGTTATGGTATCAGTACCGTCGAGCCGTTCTACTACCGATGTTCATTCTGTTTGATCAGTATTATTGTATTCTTCGGTAATTGTTTGTATATCGACGAGCGTTTGTTTGTTCTGTCTTACTCTGTTTGCTCCATAGTTCGCGGGCAGAGCATCCTTTGGGACTTCTCCGCGAGTATCTCGCCGGTTGTCAGTTAGACGGGGAGGGATATGATGCGATACTCTGCTCTGTTACTTTGGATATCTCGTTTCAATAAACTGTCAAGCTTGTATATTTGAATGCTTCGAAATATGCTTGCTTAAATTATTATCTGTTTTTATTTTATCGTTACTGGCCGTTTACGGGTAGAAAGAGCACCGAGTTCTTATTTCTCTATCCTCAGACGTGACGTGATTCTTTCATATTTGACATTTTAAATTTATTTCGTACATCATAATGTACCTATCCAATGGTTAATTAAATTTTCTCACAATTATATCGATGATATGGATATGTCACAGTGTATTTACAGCGAGAGTGTGACATTCACCCCGAAACCCGATGGACTGTAATCGATACAATGCTGCCACGTGTTGTGTGTCGCGCCAACGGTCGGTCGGCCAATTTCGTTTTGGAATTCGCTGATTTAATTATGGGAAATAGTCGGTGAACGAAACGGCCTATATTACACCCTGCCGTTACTTACTTGGTCGTATTTAAATTTGTGTGCTCTGTGAGTTAAACTATTGCAAATGTAATGGTGTTGTTGTACAGGGTTTATAATCATTTAGATGAATAAAACGCTCTCCAACATATACAATTTTGGGACCAATGTCAAACATCCCGCAAACCCCCTCCTGCTCCCTCCACTCTAAAAAAGATTCAATTCCGCGCTTCAAGATATTTACATTCGAGTATATCTTATGATTCCTCTTTAAATTCTATGTATATAATATGGCTTTACCGATCGCCTATTGAGAGTGGCAGAACTGAAACATTAATAATTGAGGCTACTTTGTGTCATCATTATTATACGTTCATTACTTTTAAGTAAATAATATGATGTCATAAACGGAATAATAATAAAATCTGTAGTCAAAGCGGGCACTCCACAGCGTCACGCCGCGTCCCAGCGGGCCAGTATTCCCAGCTGGGGCAACTTTGATGTCTGTATACCCTCAGCATGGCATGAATAATTGCGGGCCCACGGGGGCCGCGTCTGTTTGTTTGTCCACGGTGCAGCGTGGGTAATGATAATAGATAATAAACACGATTATGTGTTTATTAGCCGCGCTCCGCAGATGCGGTTCTTAAAACTATAGGGCGTGTGGGCCGATGTGGGGGAATTGAAATTGGTCTATGATAAATGGTGAGGTAATGTTTGACGGTGTAACGAGTATTGTATTATTGATTTACTTACTGGCTTAACTAATATCTGTTTTTTTTTTGATGAACCGTATCATTTTGAAACTGTGTATTCGAAATCCTTATTAATGAGCTCCCGCCAATCGCAGCAAAGTTTCAGGCGGAGACTGTTTATAACTTTTTGAAAGTAAAAGGATATTGCTTTGTGTGCTGATTGACACTACGGATTATTTGGTAGTTTTACTCATCTAATGTTCTAAACGTTCAATCGTAGATAGAACATCAGTGATAAATGAACATCAGTAAAACATGCCCAAAAGAACGTCAAGTATTTCATGTATGTTGTTCATTTTTCTTATGGTCATTACCCTGGATAGTCTCTATTAGTACCAATCTCAAGAAACGTTTAAATGTGCAGTTTTGAAGAAAGCTAAAATTCGACGCGTAATGATATCTATTTTAAACCATTATAACATAGAACAATTATGATTTCGAACTTTCTGAACTGTTTTCTGAGTAATTCTGCAATACATGTTACACTCTAGCCGCAAATGGGTGATATGTAGATATGTATAATATTATGTACATATTATGACACTAATTCGGATTGTTTTACCAAACAAATGTCTGCCCGCTCTACAAACAATATTAACAACCAACCCTCTCCCCTCATCTCCCTCATTATCAACCACCGTAGAACGGCATGCTAAAGACGGCGCTATAAGAGCCATTTTTAAAACGGCCAAAGAGAAGTTCCAGCCACGCTAAACACCACACATTGGCTGAATACGAAACATGAATGAATTTCTCTCAGTCTCCCTCTAAGTGGCGGTCAATTCTCTCTGACGGAGACGGTTGAAGAAGTGCGGCCTCTAACCCTCGGAGCCTCGTTAGCATTCCGTGCGCGCTCGCGACCGCCGGTCACGCTAGCCGTGATTGCCTTAGCGCGTTACATTGGATCTCACTTGATTTACTATTGTGGTAATATGTCTTGCGTTAGTTGTTAGTTCTGTGCATGTTTGCGCGGGTCGAGTATCAGAAAAAATATTAGGCGTTATATTCGAATGCAGAGTTGGTATAAAGATTTTTGATGTTGTTGTCGTACAAAAGTTTCATTCAACATCAGTCGTATATGTCCATGGTGTGTAGATCTCATCTGTGACTGTTTCTGCTAGTTTGGTAGACATTTTAAATAATTTTGCATTTGATACAAAAATGTCACTCATAATATCCGCAGTCAAAAATTATTTATTGTCAATTTTGCTAAACTTAATGAATTGTAGTTGAATTTCGACTACTATTAGAGCACTATCTCATATAATTAAACGATCTATCTGTTCCCAATCTCTACATAGAGTGCGTGATGTGCTCCAGTAAGGGCGCAATGAATTCTTAACGCGAGATTTACCTCGCCCCTCCCACGTCTCCTGCTCCACGCTCCGATTGCTTCCGTGAGAGTTACAGATGTGATTCACGAGAAAACCATTATTATATCATGATGTCAGATCTCTTACGGGTTAGGCAGAGGTATTTTTTCGAAATATTTAGCACCTACTTGGCCATCTGATATCAAACTTATGTTACAACTAATGGGTTGAAAAACTTGCCTTCGTTAGAATTGAGCTTAATTATAATTTCTCATTCAGACACTTCACACAGGGCAAACAAACCTGAAAGTCATATGACCTGCACTTGTGCTATTAGAAACAGAAGAAACTTATCTCAGTTTTGCTTGTAATCGGTAAAGCTCTCTCGTATATCCTCGTGCACAATTCCATTGCGGCCACAACTCTACATATGTATGTACGTACGTTTGTAACAATCACGCCGCTCGTGCTAGTGGACGTCTTCAGTGCACTGAATTCTTAAAGCGATACGTCTTCACGCTGCGTACTGGACGTGCTGCGACTCGGGCGACACGTTGATGGGGCAGAGAAGGATGGGGGGGGGGGTAATACGATACTCATGCTGCTGGTGTGTACTTATAGCGAGTTAGCGATTAGTCTGTGTGCTTATGGCGAGTCGCATATCAAATGAGGTATTATGTATTATACCTCATTTGATATAGGACTCGGATATTGTAACTTGTAGAACTTGGGTCGCTTCTCAGAATGTGAAGAGTTACGAAGCTAATCTGCCTAAAGCTAAACTAATACCTACTGGCTAAAGCAATCTGACAGATTTCACACCTCTTAGAAAACCCCATGGACAACTCTAAGAGTGCAAGTTTTCTCCCGGAGCTTTCCTTTACCGCAGCGGCGGATATTTGATATTAAAACGCACATTTTTGCATGCCTCCTTGGTCGAGTGGTTGCAAGCGCGACTGCCGATCAGGAGGTCCTGGGTTCAAATCCTGGGTCGGGTACTCTTCGATTTTTCTAATGTACAATTTCTAATAGTGACTCGGAGTCGGGTTCTGTGCCCGGTGTATAGCAATAGGCTCACCCCCTTTTCCATGAGACGTAAACGTAACTGGTGAAACGTGGAAGTGTATTACACTCCTCTGCCTAACCCTTCGGGGATCACAGACATCATGTTACGTTTTTAACTTTTTGCAAAGATTTGGGCGCCATAATTTTAACACGGGATCAAGAAACACTAGGTTACCGCGGTTTTTGAATGTGACCGTGAGTGTTTTGCGGGCAGGAGGCGTTCGGCGAGGGCGGCTGGCCGCTGGAGTTCCGCGCGGCGGTGGCGCGCCTGCTGGCGCAGCACGCGCCCAGCGAGAAGGAAGCGCCCCGCGCGATCTCCCTGCGTGCGTATCTCTCTTACGTATATCTTATTTGTTATTATTATTGCTTTTATATCATGGCGCCAGCTCCTTTCCGGAAAAGGTATAGGACGAACAGAAATTTCAAAATAGGCATTTTTTAGTTTTCGTAACAAGAAAATAATCATATGACAATTCAATCATTTAAGTACCTACACATTAGATTCGTTCAAATCCACAAATCCATTTCTTATTTTGAATTCATTCGATTAAAACACTCACGGTGATTTAATAGTATCGTAAAGTTTTCAAACAATTTACTAATATGATTTTCCTCTAGGCGTTTGTAAATTTTAAATATTGTCTTATCAGGCCTGAGCAACCAGCGTTTGGACCAGACGCTTTCGGAGACAATGGTGCTCGACCTGATCGTGCTCGTCGGCTACGTGGTGGTCAACAACCCTCAGCTTCAGGTAAATACACAGAACACACTTAGGTACTCCATATTTATTTTTTACATTGCGTTCATTAAACCTTTTTTTGATTAATTATCTTTATCTACTACTGCTGTAGTAATTTGTCCGTGGATACTATTTCTATATATACACAAATATTACTAATTATACTACTAATTAGTACACGAATATTTTTTATAATCATTAATAGTATTAACGTTACGTCTACGGGAAGAACGTGGTAAATAATTAGACGAATAGTTACAGGTACCTACGAGTACACACCCCTATCGGCGCGTGCGCTCGGCTGTAAAAACGTTTGCGGCGCTCCCAACAAACGTCTCAGGCCGCTGTTTACATTATTTGCATATTTAAAACGTATTATTAATGCGAAACAAAAAGTTACATTAGTTTCACTGGTGTTGTTCCCATGCGGGCGTTGTCCACCTGCGCGAGACACGTGTCGGAATTACGATATAAGTTGTTACAAGGTATTAGTGTCGGCAGTGGAAA
The DNA here is from genome assembly GCA_018244795.1 of Parelbella ahira ahira. Classification (NCBI taxonomy): domain Eukaryota; kingdom Metazoa; phylum Arthropoda; class Insecta; order Lepidoptera; family Hesperiidae; genus Parelbella; species Parelbella ahira. The sequence goes on along the minus strand of DWME01004711.1, from coordinate 5,103 downwards.
GTCGTTTATTTGTAATGAGTCGGTTCTATCGTTAGTTTAAATTGGGTATTGCAACCTGTCAGTTGAATGTTATGTTCTTTAACCGTTAATCTAGTTACAATGTAGAAGTAACATCAAATCTGTAAGATTAGAGATGCTTGGCGCTCGATGCTCTCTACTTACCACAAAGGGGTTTGACGTGATGATATAAAAATATTGGTATATTCAAAAATCTTTTTTGTACCTAGCTTCTGCTTGGTGTCTATTTTGGATGTGCTTGAATGATAAATTTTATCTCGTTATATTATGTATTAAGAGATTTTTTCGCTTTGATTTTTACTCGATCTAATACATATTAGTCTATGAGATTTGTAGAAGCAGATGAAAGATATAAATTACTTTATTCAATTAATGAGTCCTTTATGCAGTTATTAACTCTTTTATTGTTCCACTGTTAGACATGTGTCTCCTCTCAGAATTAAATCGTAATCTGCCACGCTGGCCAAGTGCGCATTGCCTTGTTCTAGTGTTATAAATTTTAGTATCCTGAACTTTATTTATTACACTTTAATTACGCCAATTGAGCACGACAATTCTTAGCTGACTCTCAAATACCATTCATAATATGAGTTATCATGATTACTTTGTTTTACAACCCCGTTAAATATCGTCGCCGCGTTCTCGACACGCGCTTCGTTCTTACATCGCGCCGCCGTGTACACAGATGGTTGCTGGTAATGCGACGCTCCACTTAACGAAACGCGTCAATTTCCCACGGCCACAGGTGTCCGGTCGCCGGTGTGCGCCAAGGAAGCGCTCTACATCCATTACTGTTCTATTTCAGCGTCGGGTAGATCGGCCGTTACAATACATAATTGATGTGTCCTCCTTTAGTTAATAGTGAATTAGGAACGGAGGGCAGATGCGAAATAATAAAGATGCAGTTGATCTTTTTAAAAGTACAGGGAACTTCGTAATGGACAAGTGGCGTCATTGTACATAAATTGTTCTCTATGAATTTTTTATCTTTATTCTCATTGTGATCAAATTTGTTTACTAAATGAATAAAAATATATGTATATAAGTTTATCCTGATATATAGATTATGGATTATTATGTATTATCAGATGGACTTCGAATTTATAATACGTTATTTTATCTAATTTTAGGAACTAGTTGTCGCTGTTTCACCATTTTCTTTTTGGCGCCCTTAAGAGTCTCATTCACTGTATATTATATAAAGAAATTATAAATGCATAAAGACATTCATCGTCACAATTAAATTGTAATTTAAGTAAATGTCCCATAGCTTTGAATACCGCAATTACTCCAGACATTCTAAAATAAATAAAAAGAGAGGCTAGTAAACAGAAATAATAGTCATGAAAAATTCATTTGAGAATGAACTAATTTAATAGAACAGTTAACGATGCCACGAGAACAAAGACCGTACTGATTTGGGTATTTACCGCAGTATAAAAAAAAGGAAATATTTTTCACATGTATGTTTCCACGTGGAACAGGAGACAATCTGCGAAGGCTGGAGCGTGATCAAAACGCTGTGCACTCTGCCGGCGAACTGGCTCCACTCGCGAGTGCACTCGTTCGCGCTGCTGCCCACGCTGGTGGCGCTCTCGGACGCCCCGTCGGCGCGAGCGGCCATCGCGGCGGAGGTCAATATGCAGGTAAAGTTATTTTCTATTACGACAATGTGCAATCGAACGGTATTTCTTATCTTGTATAATACTTAAAATTGCTCGTCATCGTCATCGTCATCATTATCATCATCAACCTGATCGTCACCATGGCCATCAACCGTAAGCATATATTTTTTCTTATTGTCTGTAATGTGAATTCACACGTTCTTAGGAATGCTATGCATGTCTCAGTGCACTGATTCGTTGTCATGCTGCTAATAATTCAGGATACTCGTATATTTATTTTTATGCAAACGTTGAAATGAAAATATTAGTAAAATATAATATATTTGTGACAATAGATTTTGGAAGATTTCATGGAGAGCCCGGAGGCTCAGAGGGTGAAACTCGTGCAAATCATAAAACTGAACAGGAACAAGAAGCAGCCTAAGAAGTGAACGATTCGATCGTAACCGACTTTGATAATGATTGTCGTAATTGTATTTGCTTTAACAGAATTAAAGCGAATAAATTCCATCGCCTACGGATACCATGACGAAAATTTCACGAATTCGACTAAATTGTTGTGGTACTTATTAAAATCATTCGTCCTCATATTGGCGATAACGTGATGAAACATAATTGATAATATTTCTGAATTTTTCCAGTGACTGTTGTTGTTTGATAATAGCCGTTGTGGTTTTGGAAACGGATCTTTTATATCACTATTCGATAAACGTTTTCGCAGGAGTCGTTCCATTCGAACAAATGAGTGTACTCACAATAATGATTGCTTTAGTCGATATAATGTATTCGTATTTTCGATTCAATATTTTTTTGCTACCTTGAAATTTCACCCATTTCGTAAAACTGTTTTTTATTCGTGCGATATCAATAAAAATCTTTGTCAGATATAACAATAAAAATGTCAGCTCTGTGGCATATTTCATATATGTTTCAAAAACCATAACTCGTTGAAACGAATTTATTAGGAAGCTCTGACATGACGTTCGTTGATCGACCTTTATGAAGATTACGAGCGGAACTATAATGGAGTACAAAATTTTCTATATGAACGGTACTGTGTACAGTAATTCAGTTTGATTGTAAGACATTTGATGTGGTTGAATTTCAATTTGAGATGAAAGTCACTTAAATATGTCATTTTAAACACACACGTTGCAGGCGTCTATATGGATACAAAAATATATATAGTTTTGGATTTGAAATTCGCATTCGGCAAAGGTATTGAGATTGTTGGCAGTACCGTTACAATATATCATGACTTAAGTATTATAATGCATTTGTCGATGAATCGTCGCTGCGACTTTCGACCAGCAGCTGTACGTCGAATATGTCTGTGGAATCATTTGATTTTAGAGGTCATAAAAAACAATTTTGAAATGAAAAAATTAGCGTTAGAACTAACATATTCTGTATTACTACTAACTTGTAAAATTGTTTATGTAACGGACAAAGAGGTACATGTAACTTTTTGAAAATCTAATTATTATTGTATAATATTCGTATAACATCTATACGCAGATAATTGTAATAGAATTTAATTCTGTATCCTTGTACTCGATATCGTGAAAAATGTATGTTATTTCGTTAACTTCAATTATACCATGATATTGTTACCGGGTAAGGTGGACTTTTGATGGTTTAACTGATAAATTGAGTGTGTGTGCAAATGTAAGTGTAACACTATCAGGTTATAATTCGAAATTTATCTACATGTAATCTATGTTAGTCGTGAGTAAAACTTTAAGATAATCTCGTAAAAATGTTTCTATGTCGTCAGTGTGTTTATGTATGTTGCCTACTGTCGGTAGTCGTGGAAAACTGTACACTTTTTGATGTCGCTATACAATATTTTTCTATGGAACGTAGTTGATTGTAAAATTATACGCAATGTAACCGTAGTCTTCTCGGTGATAAATAATTGTTTCAACTGTACTGTTGTTTTGTTTGACCGCAAGCCGCTCGAATGCACAAAGTTAAGTACGCGCTCGAATTGACATTTTCCTAAAGACAGTTCAGTTGAAATAGTACATTCTCCATTACCTACCCTTGCTTTTTTCCTTGACAAATTATTTCAGAGTGAGAGCATTACTTTTAGACGTATCGATGTATGTACGGCTATTGTATTGACTGATGCGGTGTCCAATGTATGTGTAAACGGTGTCGTTGTTCATAACATTTTGTATTTTAGTTTGTTTTCATTTTTTTTGAAGTAATCGTGACAAATTTGTAAAAGTACTAAAAAGGAGTGCTAGGTGTGTGCCTTGTGGGACACCTCGTTGTAATATTCGAAATGAAAGTAAATTAACATAAGTATTAAAATATAGGAATGCTGTGATAACGAGAAAAATAGGAATTAATTCGTCGAACAATATTTTGTACTTGAATAATAAAAAAAAATTGGCGATAACATGTGGTGATGCACACATTCGAAGGCTTCAGTCACGTCAAGATGACTCTATTTTTATATTTATTTCCAATTTTTTGTATTTATGTTTTGTGATAAATTTCTTATTACTAAAACTGTGATTTTTTATATTTATTAGTTGTACTGCCACATATTTATAATTATTTAATGTAATTTAGTTAGTTTGTTTAGCAACACGATGCCGAGTCGTTCAATGTATTACATCTGTGATTTCTTTCGTTTAGCGTTTAACTTTCGCGTGTAACTTTCATTGTGTATTCTGTGTAAGCAACAAATAAATATTTGTGTAACAATTATCTTGTAGTTTTTATTTCATTTTCACATCTTCATCCATCTAATTAAGGAGCGTTTACATGTCAGACCTTCTATTTAGGTTTAATTCAAACAAGGTCTTATATTATGTGGCGGATACACTGAAGTGGCCTAATTGTCTAGTGGTTACTGACCGCTGAGCTAGAGGCTGTGTGGTCGATTCGTAAACGTAGAAAAACTTGTACAAGAAGTTTGCGTGTTTTAAGTGGGGTATAAAATGTAATAAGACAATATGGGTATTTGTATTTTGATTAGCTACCTGATTTACAGGTCGAAACGGAACGATCGTACCGTCTTTTCACACTTAGTATTAAAACATTTGTAATCATATGAGCGTGTTAAAGGGGAAATCACTTACACGTTTTACTGAAATATCTCGTAAACACGAGATCTGAAATTAAAGGAAGTGCAACAGAAACAAACGGAAAGTGTAGAGTTAAAAAGAAATGTGAGATGTTCATTGACGGGGTGCGATTTTAATATTCATTCAGTTATATGGGGTTCAATTATGTACTTAAGAGGCCGGAGCGGGATGGATGTCGCGCTTTGATCAGACAAATTTACGTCGTGCTCTTAAGTGCAGCGAGAGTTATGGCCACGTGTACATTCTACAGGGGTTCTCAATTTGTTACAAGTCTGTTTGTTTTGTTCAAGGTGTTTGTTTGAGTTATTTACAATAGGTTGGTATAAAATATATGTAATTATTAATAAATATTAAAACTT
>DWME01004710.1:0-15932 GCA_018244795.1 Parelbella ahira ahira | reverse complement strand
AAAGATAATAATGATGTTATAAGAATAGCTAATAGACGAAAAGGCTCTTTAATATTCACTTATCATTGTAATCTGCCGACGTCTACAATCTTTAACAGAATTCAAATTCAAACGGGGATTATTCATCGAATTATTGACAGCCCTAAGCACAAAATTTAAACGCCTCATAACTTAAACGAGTCAGTCTGGAAATGTAAACACAATATGGTAATCAATGTGATAGCACTCTATAATAAAGGTTGTACAAAAGTGTAGTAAATTCAATATAGACCTTTAACCGCTTCATATAGCAAAGCGCTCCGCGTACATAAACGGTAGTATGTGACCAAGCAAATAATAAATAATGTATATTACGAAATAATATGAGCACAGCGTCGATATATTCACGTCACGGGCAATAAATCTCAGGCCGGGCCGCATACAAGAGGAAATGTGACGTAATTTGTCTTCGCCTAAAAAATGGATACATCGCGAGATCATCACGTTACAATACTTTTTCCGAAATATCTTCGAAAAAGCAGGTATCCATTAATAAGATATTCGTTTATAGTCCTTACGAGGTAGCAGATGCCAATCAAGTCAAGCAATGCCTTGTATGGATAGCCGTTAAGCTATATTGGAAACCTTTTAGGCGGTGTTTAAAATTCCGTCACACACGAGTTTTCTTATTCAATATCTACTTTAATTCCACACTTATTGGACTGAAGCTTTTTGATGAGATAAGCTTTAAGTTTAAAGTGTTCGTATTTGTGAAAAAATTTCCATGCATAAATGTTACAGTCTTTTCATAAGACTCCGCATGAACCCGCTTTTGAATCACGCGTTGGAAATATTCAAACATTTTTCAATACTTTCTGATTGCGAAACACGAATAATAGTACATTAGAAATTTACAAAAGAGCATTATGTACAAATCGATTCCAGTAACATATCACCTTATGCAGTTCAAAACTAAATGTTTGCTCAGTCGCAAAAGAAATAAAGAGAGACGAAACTAATCATCACAGTCTCAAAGTAGCTAACGATAAATGAATTTGCTCTTCGCATATATTGTCTCCATCACATATACCGTGTACTACGTCATTCTGTGATAGATATGACGTGATAAGCTATTCTATTTACGGCTGTCGGTATTTTAAGAATTCTTTAAATCACAAAGAATTTGCGATGAGTAGCGACCTGAGCGGTTCCAGATGTTTGTGTACCTATTTTATTGACAAATGTGCATCAGTCTTCTAACGGTAAAGATAGAGGCATCTTTGAAATCAATATTTGTAAAGGACCTGTAACTTTTTACAAAAACAACGTTATTTTAAATAGATATTAAACCCATGACCTGCAAAGCGATATTTCTAATTTAACACAATAAGACTTTTTGATATTTCAACCTTCATAGACTCTATCTGAATATACGTTGCAAATTATAACCAATATTGCTTGAACCTTATGAATGGCACGAAATAATTGGTGGTCGGGTCTTTACAGTTTTGTAACTGAAAAGGTTTTAGCTACAACCCAAAGGTAACCCTACAAATGGAAGAATAACATTTCGCTCTGACATTACAAGTACAACGAAGCGAAATATTTCAAGACGTGATAGACACAATATAACTGCGATATGAACATAAATGTGTGTATATTTGAAGGGTTGGATAATATTACCCCTAGGGATAGCTAAATACACGCAACAGCACGAACTCCTACCCTTCGTTTAATCTGTAAATAATTATAAGTTTATACACGACCCATGTGAAAACAATATAATTATGACCCTATCAATTTTTCTTATTATTTTTTAGGGAATCATTGATGTGAATATTAATAGAAAAAGTATCCCGGCGTCAACTTTGAACCATAATAATGCTAGAGACATATCAATTGTCGCCGTAGACAATGGGAAAGAAGAAAAAGATAATGTCAATGTTTATATAAAAACTGTATAGGTAACTAGAGACAAGGCATTGCTAACTCTTAAACGTGGACGAAGCGAATGGATTGTGTCCATTGCATAACCATAACAGTCGTGTCACGTGTAGCCCTCTATTGTACGCATTGGACTGCGAATGTATATTTCAACATCCGAGCAGTAAATCTACTGCGAGAATTTGCCTGACTTATTTTGTTAGCGGTCACCGATTCTGACCTTTGAACCAAAGGTAGTAAATTCAATTCCTTTTCAGATAAAATGTTTATGTGACGAGCATGAGTGTTTATTATAATCCGATGTAAGGTCTATGTTAGTGCGTTTAGAAAGCAATGGACGTCGTTATTTAATTACTATATGACAGGCTCTGCTTACTTTAGAATCGGTAAACCGTGTTGAAGTAGCCTCAAGACATCACATAACAATTAGGTGGCCGTTGGTGAGTTGTCCTAATATGTTGTGAAGGTTTATTATTTTTTTTGAGTAGTTGGGGCCTAGCGCAGGATTTCCATAGCGGTGAGTAGCAACACCCTGCAGCGTGGCGGCGCCACCCAAGGGGAGCAACGAGACTTAAAGAAAATATACTGACATTCGCTCGATAATTAAATTACACGAGTCTTTTATGTTCCTCGTCTTTAATAATTCTATCTGCTGATTTTTGTCTTCTTATTATTGTCAATTAAATGGTTCTATACCTATCGTTATTACGCAATTTCTTTATTAAAGAAAAATGTTAACATATTATTATAACTTTGTAGATACTAATGGTCATTATAATTTATGACGTTTTATAAGGAAAGAAGCAGCGCAATATTGCAAGTTTGGTTTAAGAGAGGATATAGTTGGGTTTCATACTTAAAGAGTATTCGTTCAAAAACACAGCAATTTTGCTTTAGCATCACGAAAAAATTGCAACTTTTAAGGAAAATTACAGTAAAAAAATTAGAATCTTTGGTGTTCACGATTTAAATTTTAGCCTTCCGTTCCAAAGTCTATCGTACAAATCCTAGTAGCACGGTGACATTAAAAAGTTACGTTCCATTTTTAATTTGACGTTCCATTTTAAATTTAAATGCAATTTGTTGTAACGGCCATAACGTCATGAATAATGATTCTGATGTGGTTTATGACAGTGATGATGATGAGAATTTTATGTTAGTTCTTTTAAATTCCGCATTACGATAATATAATGCGATTCATATTGCCGACGTGTCATGAATCAGAAACGCAACAGGTGGCTCAAAGAACTTTGTCGGTAACAAAGCATTCGCTAACGGGGGAAGAGAACAATTGAGATTCTAAAGACAAAGAGAAAAATATTCCTTTGAGATGCGCTACAATTAGCTGCCGCCAGATGCAAGGGGCTATGCAAAAACTATGAACCTGAATAAAAGTTTTATTTTTTTTTACAAGCACTGCAGCGAAAATGAATTACACCACTGTAAGACCTTTTATTAAAACGAACCCGAGAATAACGTTCATTTTAATCATGGATTATCTACGTATAGTACCTATGTAATATTTATATGATATTAAATAATAAATTGAATCGGGCATTATTTTGTATATCACATACATAATAATAACCTTTAAACAGACTTCGCGGTATATTTCGTTTTTATACAAAATATAATATACGAACAGAATAAGAAGTTTTAATAAGGAAATATAATGTTCAATTTGATTACTCACTTATTTTCATATTCATCACATATAACTTTACTGCCATTTAACCCAGCGCATAAACCGTGAAATAAGAACAAAAAGTTCGCTATGCTCGTAGTATATACATACATATGTATGTATTATTGGAAACGCAATCGTTTGGAAAACCTTCAAGAGAAATGCGTTGTATTTATCACAACAAATGAGAACAATATTCGCAATCTATTTTGCGTTCCATTTGGGATTCGCATATGAAGCCTACTCTATCTGGTTGGTCCCGCGCGTACCGCAGCGTGGTGAGACGCAGCTTCCTGGCAAACGCTTTATTTCTTAATTTCATTCTAGAACAAGGTGTACTAGTATGGAATGTGATAGGAGAATGATGAAAGCACTGACACTACACGTAGTAAATAGATATTAAGTACTAAATGGTAGTTCATAAACTAAAATGAAAAATTTCCGAAGTTTTCAATAAAGCATCCGAAATTTATGTTAATTAAAACTTCCCTCCGTATTAATATTGGGTAAATCTATGTTGGTTTCAATGTGTATTAAATATTAAATGACAATCATGCTAGGTAGCGTGACGATATACGCACTGGCTGGCAGCGGTTGGATACGAACAGCTGAAAATCGAGCTCAGTGGCGTGCCATTAGAGAGTCTTATGTCCAGCAGTGGACGATGACGGGAATGTATGTGACAATAATGCTATTTCGCTAATCATACAACAAAACATATCTCTTAAAAATCTCCACCTTATCCTCTTTCTATCTATACGTGAATTTTGATTAACTAATGTATCTGGTGGAAAGCAGTGCAAAGCTTCACACCCATTGTTCCGGTAAGCTATGCACACTGATGGCCCAGAAAGATAGGATGTGTCATTAAGAAAATTAATCAAACCCCCCCTCCCCCCGGATGAGCGAGATATGTTAGCGGACGCTTTCTCATTGATTAACGCGAATTACACCCGTCGGGGTTGAAAGGGAAGCAACATAATTTTTCTATATTTAATGGTGGAGAGTTCCATGACAGGTGATGTCATCCGCCCCGCCTATCCGCGCTGTCAGTGACGCGAACCGTACTGCGCCAGTGGATCGTCGAAGCGCAGCGAGGCAAGACTTGGTACGGGGCACCTCGACACGGCTTGGGGTATAATAAATCACATAAACAAATCTGGTGTTAACATTTATATGAAAACCAAATATACATATGTACAAATATACATATGATATGTACGTACGTCTTTAGAATCAATAAATTTGAAATGTCCAGTTTTGATGAACTTTGGTATGAAGATAAGTAGAACCAATGTTCTAACGTATTTTCCATATTTGTTACTTAGAAGGCTTCATTCAAATTTAAATCAATCGCTTGAAGAGTGTAGTAAGATACTAAAGATTGTACTGGAATTATTTCGCTTCCGGCGCCAGAAGTCACGTGTCATGTTTAGTTAGAACAGAACGTAGTACAGTACACTTCCAGGGTTTACCAGTTACGTTACGTCCTACAATGGAATAGACACAGATCCAGATTCCGAACCACTACTAGAAATTTCTACTAAAGTTAGAAAAATCCAATAGTATCCGACCCGGGGTTTGAAACCAGAATTTTGCAATCGGCAGTCGCTGTTGCAGCCACCCGAACAACGAGGCGGTCTATTTCTAAATAATGACACAATATCAATTATTGAATATCGACACCTTAATAATTGTAAGTATTATCATATTCATAAGTTAATCGACACTTGAAATATTTAATGGATTAAACTTAGGAAACATGGCCACAAGTCTACTAACGGTAAGTGCATATTGTCGTCTGGAGTTAAATAAAAAGGCAAGGTAAAGAAAAATGCTTAAATAATTTAATAGTAAAGTATTAGATACACTTTAACTACGCATTTAAGTAAACATTGAACAGATCAAACAGTTCTAATTTTGCGAAATTAATGGTTTTGAAACTAAAACAAGTCGACAACGTAGCAATTATTTAAAAAAGGTAAATCATAATTACAATAGTCTCTTTCATTAGTCAACTCCCATTTGTCATAGAACAAAAAAATAGAAGCTTGTCACCATCACTGCACGGGGGCCAGGTACTGGCAGGCGGCAATCAACACGTCACTTAGTTTGTATGAATTTATTAACCTACCGTTACATGTATTACCATTTTACAGATAATTCTAGAACGTTGTATTCATTAATTAATTAACAACGAATGCACTCAGCGGTCCACGCGTGATTGTGTCAACAGCGGACCGGGACGGGAACTTTTCTTGGAAACGAGCGAAGGCCGAAATCAATTAAAATCACCACGAATTGCTCACATAAAATGCTTTTAGTGCACATTTCGCGCATTATATCGCCACGCGTAATCCGGCTTGATAGTTATTGAGACTTTCGCCTGTGCGAAAGTATATTTTTGACGTAGGTACATATATTTTATTAGAAGGGCATTAAATTTTTATAATACCTGACTGTATTGATTAATATTAGTCAGATTAAAATTGATTTGAGAAACTAATCAAGAGATAAATTAATGAAAAATTGTTTATTATGCTCTACGGTTGGTTATGTGTGAAACGTAACATTCATTTGCTAGCTTGAAAGATGAGGTCTTATGCTAAATATACGACACATTATTATAACCTATTTCAAATTAACATACAAAAAATGTATTTAAAACCACTGAAACAATTGAAATTATGTTTAATCGATAATATAATCATTATGATGATCGTCATCTATAGCCTTCTATCGGTCCGCTCTTGGGTATGGGTCTCTTCTCTGACGGGCAAGTCAATTGTCAAAATTCACATAAAATAGTGAACGTTCAGATGTGTATGTACATATGTTTTATTATTATAAAATCATACAGAATTTAAATAAAAATTAAAGACTAATTTGTGAAGTTATTAAATCTTATAATTTACTATAAAAGCCGACGGAAGGCTGCGTTAGACTTAATAAACATCCAAATATCAAATAAACGCAAATCAGACGTGCAAATTAAAGTATAAATATTTGCACAATACGTCGCTATATTTACAATTACAAGTGTCGGCGGCCATTATCGTTATCAAGAATCACACAACACGCGCCAAGACTGCCGAAGAAGAGACAACTCGAGAGCAACGAGCCAGGGTCGTGCGGAGATAGCATCGGAGATGAATAATGCCAAGAGATGGAGATAGCGAGCACGGAGCGCGGACAGACGCACTGCATTAGGCAAATATTGACACGGGTCGAGGCCATAACTCGTTTAATGTCACCGGTTACATACCGACTTGAATTGCAACGTGACATTTGACGAACGGTGATGTAACGACGGAGTGCCAAAATCACAACGCATTTCGCACATTCACAATCACGATTCCTAGAAGCGTGAACACCTAATGAGCAAAAAAGAAAAACACACAAGCGGGATATTTCTATGGAAATGGTTTAATGAAAACACACGTAAAACAAAACAAAAGAAAAGTCAAAGAGAAACGAGGAAAATCTTAATAGAAATGAAAATTTTAAATAGTATAGAGTTTCAACGGGGACAGTGGGAACTAAAATTGAACCATACAGAAGCGGTTTTCAGTTGAAATTATTAAAACTTTCCCGCAAAGGGATCACATCAAATAATCTCAATACCGTCTCTACAAATGACATAGCGCCCTTTTATTTTAGCGGCATTGTAATAGGCAGTACTATAAGGCATCTATCCGAACTCACCCGTCGCGACCCTAATGTTATCCGGATAATAGTGGAAGCCTGCCCGTCCCTTAAAATATACACCCCAGAAACATTAAAGGCACTTACGTAGATAGTTCATTACTATTATACCGTTACGCTGGGTCCCTTTGGGGGATAGAAAGAGCACTGAATGTCAAATATATAGATCCTTACTAATCTGACGTGCTTTAACATTTAACACTCTTTTCAAACACGCACGCCAATCATAGATATTTCATCATCAGCCTGACTGATTAGTGACCGACGTAGTCCTCCCCTAATGAGCACCCTTATGCACTTTGTTAGATGGTTTTAGTCCATAATTTCCACGCTAGGCAGGCGGGTTGGGGATTTTGATTTCATCTATACATCGACGACAGAATACTAAATTCAATCCGATGAATGGCGATTCGGAGCGCTTAGAATAAGCTCATGTATAAGTCATCCTGCAATTTCAAAGTTCGAGAGTTAAGATTGACACGATTGCATATCTCGTGCCGTATCGGGATTTTACAACTTTTCAATTTCAGTTCGAAAATTTTCAACACGCGATAGACGAAATGAGAATTCTATACAGGAATTTTTAAAACCACACTATAAAATTATGACATTAACTTAACTGGAATGTTTGCTTTTCCTAAACTCAATGTTAAGTATATAAATCATATAGATCCTTAGGATTTCACAAAGACTTTGTAAAGAAATATGTGCCAAAAAATTTTGGATTTCGCGTCGATTTAATGGCTATAATAATTTTGAGAAATTCATCTCAGTTTGGTAGATTCATTAGTTATTGACCACAACTACTGAGCCAGGGTTTTTAAACTTGATCCTCCCACCCAGGACAAAAAAGTGCATTCATTCTCTGCGTGATCAAAATTATTAATATAAATAGAGAAAGATTGAGTTTAAATATTAGAACTTTAGATAATGTATTCCTTGAATTGTAAAATAAAGTAAATGGACATAAATAACTCTCAAGTACATTTCAACTATTATAGCATTCTAACCTTGATAAAAACAGATTATTTAACAATTTTTTTATTACTATAATTTAGTTTTGTACAGAACAGGCAAAATTTCACAGATTCAAAATAACAAAATTTTCAATGTATAGACAAATTTTAAAAAAAATTAATCGTCGAATTGGAACATGAGTAGGCTAAACTCAATCATATAAGAAATTAGAGAAATCTTGACATCATAATATGGTATACTTGTAATATATTTATACAATGGTATTCTCATAGACATTTTGACAAAATATAGAAGTACTATATTCGAAGTGCATTTATTCATGTACACATAATATTATTTATTGTTTAATGCACATATGATGTAATATTGATTGCAATCTGTTTTAAAACAACTTTTTAAGCTATAAAACAACATATATCATGTTTTTACATGCCAAAAGTGATATAAGTGTGATGCCCTAATATCACTTCACCACCATATAAAATGTTCAAAGCCTCAAGAAAGTTGAATTCTTGATAACCCTACATTCATTTATCATACAAAAAAACATATTACTAGTTATCAATTGGGTGGTAGAGCATAACATTAATAAAACCGCACCAACCATTATGAAAGATAAAACTGTTGATTGACCAATGGCATTGCCAGTGTTAACAAGCTAAAAAATTCTATATTCATTAAAACAATATATTGTATAGAATATAAATGAATACCAATTAATGAACTGATTACTTACATATATTAAATAAAAGCAATAGGATACTTCTAAATCTACCTGTTAGTATTTTATGCACCTTTTTAATAAGGTTTTCATATGTCCATTTTCCTAAATTTTCCTCTTTGAAAAAACTTGTAAGATTCCTTTACTAATGTATTGAATAATTAGGAATAATTTTTATTTACGATATTAATTGATGATAGATTAAGATTATTCCAGGTAGTCACAAAGTAAGTTGAAACAAATATTGGATAAATTTGTGGCTACATAATCATTTTTATAAAATCTGTATTAAATGTTGTGACTCAGTTATATTAAAACTTGCAGGCTCTTATCTTCATATGTTTATCAAAACACATGTCCTCCCCAAAAATAATAATAAAACATGACACACTCCAACTCCAATACACAAATTATTTATGTAACATAAAAATAATAATTTTCTTTTGTTAATTGATTAAATTGTATTATAATTATATTGTCTTTTGTCTGCTATAATATATATTATTATTTTGCATGATAACTTTTTCTTGAAAACTTTTTATATCACTAAACATGAGTAACAATATTAAATACCTACAATTAAATATCTAATTACTATCAATTTGTGTGAAAAAGTACAATTTATTTGATAATAAAGCCAAAATAGAAAACAGTACTAAATGCTTGCAAAGTAGGTATTAATATTTTTATGTTAATATTTACAGAACAAAATTTTATCGTTTTAATACATACTATTAAAACAATCTTAAAAAACTTACCTTAGGGAGCTTAGCATGGACCCCAGTTCTCACATCTCTTATAGTGGACATGTCCAGCATTTCCACCTCCATGTTCTGATCAGTCCAAAACAGGAAGAACCCCTGAGGGTCCACCCGAAGTGTGACCGGGAGACCGATGCCAGAATCCTAAGAATAAACGTTTTCTTTAAAAGTTTTGTAATAGTTTAAAAGTACTGTGTGAAAACTTCTATTAAAGTTTTATACAAATGAAACGATTAGACAATGTATACCGGTGTAATGATGTTTTCAAATGTTATAAACAGAACGGAAAATACTTGCCTCATCCCACTTTATGAACTTCTCGCCTTCCTGCAAAGCCTTAGGCACTTCGATAGGCTTCAAAGTCACGTTAGCTGATCTTGTAGAGGTCGTCATTGTGAATAATAAACACAATCAAGCGGAAATCATAACACTATCGCAGATAAATACCGTCATCTTCCTCCCTGAACACAAATATATCTTACGAGATTCTATTGGTGGTACACTTATTGAAGGCACGATTTAAAGTACTGCAGACTACAATTTCATCGAAACGAAGACAACTAACATTAAAGTCTATTCATGATAAACGTTGCAACGAAGCTTTTTAATTAATAATAAACAACAATATTTTCCACATAATCTCAGCACGACGGAACTGAGCTAGTGAACTGAACCACCAAAAATTTAGAAATGTCAAATCTATCTATTTGGTGTGAACGGATACGCGTATGACATATTTTCTAAGTCGGATATCCGTACTAACAAATGGCTTAAGAGTTCATATTTTTTTAAAAAATTAGAACTTGTGTAATATTTAAATGTAAACAAACTAACAAATCCATCATCTAAACTATGATGTTCCAAAGATCATAAGACAATATCTTACTTATTTCTGAAGAAGAGAATAATATTTGTTTTCTCTGGGTTCCCTGAGAGTTATACTGAAACCAAAGCACAAATCCATGGTTTGACAAGAATTAATAATTGCAAGTGTACACGATAAACTTGACATTAACAAATGCCGAAGTCAAACAATCTAAAAGCTTTCACAGATACTTTCCTGTATCTGTGGAATACAATGTAATTATACTATCAAATGAATTGTTTTTATCAGAAGTGGCTATCAAAACAATAATAATATTTATTAATGTTCTCCTAATTAATCTAAGACGAATACAAACTATATATAAGTATAATTAATTAGTAACAGCATAATTTTGCTACAATGCAGCTGAATGTTTACACTGTATATTTATAAATATTATGAAGTACAGTTAAGTAATAAAATAAACCACACGAAATGGCTAACTCTGTGAACATATCAATCGAGGCTCCTATAGAAAATCAAATACAAGAAATCACTTATGATGGCCAGGAAATATATCAAGCGTAAGTACAATAATTAGCTAATTATTACGTTCTGCCTGCTCGCTTAACCTTATCGAAAACCAAAAGTATTGGTGAATATTCTCTCTGGAGTGGTCGCATAAATTGTGTACCATCCTAGAAGATGTTTTATTCATTGTGTACCATTCTAGATGATGTCTTATATATTTTTTGGATAAAACATTTCAACTTTTAATAATGGAAAGATGCTCGTGTGTTTGACTATAAATTTTCACTCAATATACCACAGAGTGCAGAAAACTTAAAAACAGTAGTATAGACTAGTTTTATAATATAATCGTTAAGAGATCTATAACATTTAAGTAAGTGTACTTTGTTCTATTATTGTATCTGATAAATTTATAGAATTGGATATCAGACAGTTAATATATCACTTTTTCCCACACATAGCTTTGGATTAAAATTGATTTTGTCACAATCTCAAATACATCATTTGATATCTACAGCCCTCTTTCTATGTCTGAGAACCTGTCCCGGTTAGCCCAAAAGATTGACTTCTCAAAATCTGAAGATGAGTTTTGCAACATTAAAAAGGAAGGAGAGAGCAGTGTAGAGGTAAAATCTGAGGATGACAGCAAGGAACCAGGCTATCAGTCCACTCTCTGGCCGTGGGACTCTGTCAGGAACAAGCTGAGGAATGCACTGACTGAAGTCTGTGTGCTTGCTGATGTACTTAGCATTGCCAAAGAGAAGAGATACATGGTAAGTTGATATTAATCATAACAATTTCTTCAAAGTTATGTTGTCATGTCATTGTGCCGCATGTAAAGTAAATCACCTTAGTGCATATATTTTAAAAGCTTCGAAGTTTCACACTGTGTTCCTGTTTGAAAAGTATGCTTACAGGAGGAACTTAAATTTACAGTTTTTAATTTAAACTCAGAAAACTACAAGCATATGTGTCATATATGACATTGAACAGACCTTCATCATTGTTAGGAACCTGAATATGAGGTGTTGCTACCTTTCCATGTAAAAGTGTTTCTGTGGAAAGCTCCTTATATAAAATCTTCAGGGTTCCAAAAAAGATTAAAAGACTTCTGACTAATAAGTTACAGATAAAAGACTGTTATGTGTGAATTGTATACCAATGATTCATATCATGTTATTGGTTCTCATACAAGTCCTTAAAATTCTTAAAAAAACCAGAACAGTAATATGTAACAGCAAAAGGAAAGGTGAAGGAAACACATACATAGAGATGTAAACCATATATGTATTTATGAAAATTTAACTTTTCCAGGTGTTGGATCCAATACAAGCTGAACCAATTGAAAACCGTCCAATGGTCCAGGTGTATGGTCGTAAAAAGGCATTGGCAGCCGCTGGAGCAGTTCTACTTAGTGGTGTGGAGCGCCTCCGAACAAGTGAGACAATGAGAATGACCAGAAACATGCCCGATTTTCACATCGATCTCCTTAGGCTACGCCAGAACTGGAGATTGAAAAAAGTCTCCAACACTATCGTTGGTGATCTCAGTTATCGCACAGCAGGATCCAAGTTTAGCCAGACTGGAGTATTTGAGGTATTTTTAAGTTTTAAGTAACATTACCATAATATTTTATTAGTATGCTTAAATATCAAGTCCATAATTTTACTAATGGGTGTGTGTGTCCATGTGCGTGTGCTTGCGTGTCAATTTGTGTGTGTGTGTGTGCGTGCGTGCGTGCGTGCGTGCGTGCGTGCGTGCGTGCGTGCGTGCGTGCGTGCGTGCTTGCGTGCGTGTGTGTGATACGTCCATTTGTGGTATAATAATTGTTAAACATTGTAAAGTACTAATTATAAACCATCCCAACATCATACCCACCTATTTCATTTTATTACTACTAATATTTTACATTTTTGTTTCCATCCAAACCCTGTTGTAAATAAGGCAAATACTTCCAGGTGACCAAAGCCCCCGAGGAGCAGATAGCGGCGGCGATGAGTCTGAACGCGGCGGGGCCCGCGCCCTCCGCACTGCGCGTTACCGTGCCTCCAGAACTGCAGGGGGTGGCATTCATCTCTGTTCTGTGTCAGAAAGGTAAAACCAGCAACCAGGAATTAAGCATATTATACCATCTATATAGCCTCACATACATATGTATATATTACAGTCCATTTGTTATTTAACTGAAATAAAATCTTCTTGGCCATTATTAATACACATATGTAAGTGGTCAACAATTCCCCTTTATGTAATGTATAGGTTTAATGCCTTCATTTTAGCAATGTCACCCAATGGAAAATTAATGGAAAGTTAAACTTATCTATCGAGAATCATTAGAATATTTAGGAAAACAGATACAATTTTTTGACTTGTTGAACTATGTATATGTATCCTACATTATTTAAAATGTAAGATTGAAAAGCGTAGAGTGAATCTAATAACACATGTTTAAAATCTTAACACTCAAATTTGGTGATGCATCTAATATGTTTAATAACCTATATTTTAGAACAAGAAGATGTAGTGACGGCAACATTGAGCTCTGCAGCAGTGAACTGCCCCGGTACATTGCCAGGTGATGGAGCAGAGCTTCACTGGCAGCAAAAGCTAGAAGCAGCTCAAAATGTTCTGTTTTGCAAGGAACTGTTTGCACGGCTTGCATCTGAAGCTGTCCAGCTTGATGCCACTATACCACATATGGTGGTCGGCACTCAGATCATGGCTACTGTAAGTGTGAAGTAGTAGTTACAGCTATCTCTTGTTTCTATTCTTCCTTATTTTCTCTATCTCCACAGCTTTTCTCTTATTGTACCTTTTTTCTCATTTTTCATTGTTTCCTTGCATTGTCATTGCGAATCAAAAATTATTATTTTTCTTAATTAATTTTTATAATTTCAACTCCAGGTACTGCCAGGCATTCAGCTATTGATAAGACTTTGTCACAACAACGGACAGAATAACAACAATAATACCAATGAAAGCATAAAGGTAAAAAGTAAGCCAACTTATATAGTAAATTTTTTATATTTGTACATACAGTTCTGAATCTTAATATCAATAAAATTAATGATATATGAATGTAATAGAATGAAAACCAGAAGAAATGGAATAACACTGTTTGCCACGTACTGTTCAGTTTACGGTACATCTCTCTGATCAAATAGCAGTTTTTACATTATTGTTTCCATAGTCTATATTTAGTAAGAATAAAACTAGCCATAAGAAGTATTAACATATTCCCTCAAGATAGGAAGTCATTAGTATGTATTTGCAATTCGTGTTGACTAGCCGGTTCGTCAGCCAGAGGTATAATCTAAAAATAAGTCTGAAATTGTGTTTGTGGTATGTGTGCGTAGAGCGAGGTGGGCGGCAAGTCAGAGCACGACCACGTGCTGGAGCACTCGCTGCACCAGCTGCTGCGCGCCGTGCACCACGCCAACACCCACCACCCCTTCCCGCACCCCGCCACCGGCCCGCTTGGCCCCACCAAGCGTCGTTCGCTCGCCGGTAACCTTACACCTAATGCGCATTGACCGCGGCTGACCACGCACTGACCACGCATTGACCGCGCATTGACCAAATAACCACCACACATTTACAATTAATTCTTGTGCGATTATTGTATCCACCGATAAAGCACAAGTATTAAATACAACACACTGAACATACGCCTAAATATGAACGTCTTTACTAAATTCCTGCATTTTAAGATAAATATAGCTGGCTGAAACGGTGAAGGAATATATCGTGACTCCTACATAGTTTAGAATTCTTCATGATGTTCTTTAAGGCGATCTAAATGTACCAATCCTCACTTGAGCAATAGCGCACAGCGTTAACACTTCTCATTCTAAAAGGCACTTAAAGAATTTAAAGGGTTCACATGATAAACTAAGTCACTTGAGAGTAAGTGGCCTAATCATTGACTATCTCGCCAGGTCCCATGGCAGCGGATAGATTCGAGCTGCTGGAGATGAGTAAGGAACAGTCACTTCTGGAGCAAATCATTCAGCAAGCACAACACTTTTTCATGCGTCGTCGAAGCGAATACGTACTCGACACCATCGCTAAAGAGGTATACTAGAAAAACGCGAATACATAATTTTCCATTATAGCTCTTGCATTATGTAAATCTTGTTGCTGTTCCTGTAAATTTACGTATAATTCCCCATTCACAGGTGAAGGATCCGTTAATAGTGTCCCATTGGAACGCACTGAACAGCCCTACACAGTCGTGCGTTAAAATTAACATCATGGCCTACGGGTGGGTACAGATAGTTTTAAATTTAAGAAATGTATTGTTCATTCATTAACTATAGCCCTCTTAGCTCATATATAAGATATTTAGGAAGAATTGAAAGTAGTTTTAATCTGTGTGAAAGATGTAACAATATAAATTATTGCATTTTGTTCTCTGAGGCAGCGGATGACTGCTGTATTTCGACTTGAAAAATGTTTATAGTATAGTTTACAGTAGATATTTAGTTAAAGTTATAAAATTCCAAAAGTGCACGTCCCATAACACACGTCAATCGTGAAGAATAAAGAATTTTACTTGAAATTATATTATAAAGAGTCGAGGTTTAATATGAAATACGCCAGAAACAGTTATGTAGTTGTTAAAAACATTTCAGGTTCGTTAATTATTTCTGCCGTTATCGTGGCTCTAGATACTTTACGATTCTAGAGTATGCAAGAATTAATATCTTCTATTTATTTAGCCTAGCAAATAGGCAGACGGGCAACTTGCTGGTAAGTGGTCACCGTCGCCTATGGACACTTGCAACACCCGAGGCGTGGCCAATGCTTTGCCGGCTTTTAAGG
>DWME01004709.1:0-15933 GCA_018244795.1 Parelbella ahira ahira | reverse complement strand
GGTCTCGGTGGTCGATCGTAGGCTCGCCATACAAATTATGGCACATAAAAACTAAACCGTAACTAGAGTATCTTCTAGGCTAGTCTAGGAGGCGGCGGTACCGAGATACCGCGTACAATGCGTCCGCACACCTCAGTCTTTTCATGATATTACACAATTCGCTAACTTCTGTTCGATAGCGCAACGCAAACGTTCAGTCAAAAACAAAACTGATGCACACCGATAAACTAAGTTCATCGACCGGTTAACAAACAATAAATAGAGAATAAGTACAAAGCAGACGAAAAAGGTTTTGCAGATCAACACGTCTAACCGAAATATATGCGCGGCGAAATTATCTATTACTTTTGTGGCTGACCGTACCGATTATGTGGCTCTCGCGCACCATCTCGTGACATTAGCTTACAAACACTTGGCTGCATCGACTTCTCAATTATTTGAATACAAACCTAAAATAAACTTTACCGAGTATCATATACAATTAACTTATACGTAACATGAGCCACAGTGGCACTTTACGTTGTCACCGGCACTCTACTGCAAGTACTAACTCGGCTTTAAAAAATACGAATTCTTAATTTGAGTAGTAGTAAACAATTCTATGTAATACAATCGCCTCAAACATATCGTGTAATATGTGCAATTATTAACAATAATTTTAATATCAGGCAGCAGGTTCTGGTACATAGTCAGACGAGGACACAAAATTAAATAACAAACAAGTATTTATCATTTTGGACAGAGCTTCACGTCACACGAATGTCCATCTTCGTTCATTATCAAATATCAAATTTTGTAGTGCAACAGAAGCCTTGCGAGAGCATACACATGACACAAATAGGCTAACAGATTTTGACCCACCTTAGTTGAGTATTCACAAAGCGTAAAGTGCCACGGGCCGCTCTCAGCTGCTGAGCGCGGCGTCGTCCACGAGCGGCACCTTGGCCACTTCGAAGAAGATCGTGTGCGAGTACTTGTTGCGCACGGTGCTGATCGCCGACTTGGGCTTCTTGTGCAGCACCGCGTTCTGCGCTATCGCGATCGGCAGGATCTCTTTCAGCGTGTACCCTGACAAATTGTTTCAAAATTTGCTTAGTGTACAATTATAATTTGTATGAATAAGTCACGACTGAATGGTAAGTCTCGCAGTGGGGCGAAATGAATGCTATTACATTGTGGAGATAAACTATACAATGTTATAGTTTTTAAAGTGGAAACTTTTGGAAGTGGATTACCAGATGATTTCCAACATATTGGAGGTGGTAGAACTCTGGATTTAAGCTGTGGTTGCAAGGTCAAATATTAGAAACAAACTATTTGAATGACAGGAAGTACTAACTTAAATATGTTCTGCATGTTTGTTTCTTTGTTTACTGTAATATAAGACCTCTCGGATGTAATCAATATATTTGAATCTAGTACAGAGGATTTGATTCTCGTAGTAGCAATGCTGTGTCACCTGTGTAATACTGGAGGGTGGGCGTCCAGGTGCCCAGCGACTTCATGCGCAGCGCCACGTAGAGCGCGGCGGCGGCCATCTTGCTGTCGGAGTGCGGCAGCAGCCCGTACTCCAGCAGGCACTGCTCCAGCACGAAGCGCGCCAGCGTCAGCGTCGGCATCGACACGCGCGCGCACTGCTCGCACCAGATACAACGCACGGTCAGTGCCACTGTGCTACCGTTGTACGCAATTGTTTTTGAAAACCGTTTTAGATTTTTCATTTAATCTTAGGAGGGAAATTCACTACAAAACTTGTGTTGCAATAGAACAATTACCCTCGCATATCTGCGCAGGAAGCGGTAGGAGAGCGGCACGCCCAGGTCGAAGTCCACTACGCGGAGGACGTTCATCTCCATGGTGAGCAGCTGGCTCAGGGTATACGCCCCGTCGCAGATGTACAGGAAGTCGTCCACCAGAGGGGGTATGCGCTCCTGAAATAAGTGGTATAAAAACGTTCATTACGATTTTTACCATTCATGTCTGAATCGAGTTTCTATAGTCATGAAGGTGAGTTTTGGTGTTGGCCTCAGTGCATAAATATGAATAATTTATATCACACTCTTACAAAGATCAAACTTTTTATATTCACATAACATACATATATGTGTACATTATTGAACAATCATCATTACAAATTACCACTTTCATCCACCAAACACTATAAAATAAACATATGATCAGATAAAAATAAACAATAGGACAAAAACTGAATACAATGTTAGTTGAGAAACTATCTCACTCCACCCACCAATATGCCTACCGCTCTCGACGCGTCAGCATCTCGATATTGCTTCTTTGTAGTAAATGCCCAGTTACCTTCTGTGAGTTATATTTTACTTAAATAAACAAATAAAAATATTTCTTACATCAAACTTCGAGGCGATAAAAAGGGCTGATGCGCCCAGCAGCTGCAGTTCCTCTTTAGTGAGGTGATCCTTCTCAGCTTGAGCCTTTGTCGAGCGGGTCAGGAACAGATCCACCAACTTCACAGCCAAGTACAAAGTCTCATGATTCAATTCAAAGCTCTCCTGAACTTCAACCATCCAGTCGACGAGGAGTGCCCGCATCCAAGAAGTTATGCCTTTCATCCGTTGAAGATAATCATCAATGGGGAAAAGCCGCTAAAAACATGGTTGAAAAATCATATTAAAAAGTTGTGTATGATTCATAATGAGTAAAAATAAATAACTTTAATTTTGTTTACAAGGATTTTGAGATATATTTTTAGAGACGGTTATGAATGGCAGCACCATCGCACGAGACAGTCATGAGTATGGACACTGTCTTGGCTAACATCGTGCTACAACGGAACCTCGCTATTGGGGAAATACTATTAGAAATTGAATGAAGGGGCACATTGCTATCGTGCCGTCGGTCGGAGAGAGCGTATCCTCCACTCTAGGAATGGTTACTCTGTTATTCGTTACGTTTTCCCAGTTTGATAGTGTTTAGAACGCAGGCTAATTTTAAGACGTTAACACAATGTGATCAGTGTCCTCGCGATTTTTCTTTGTTCCGTTACTCACATACTCGCCCTCAGTAATTTACGCAAGTGCAAATAACACCGCCGATCCGATGTTTTATATCTAAAAATATTATGTCAAGCAAATTTAATTAAAGTTTACATTTTCTAGTAGTAGCTCAGAGTTTAGACATAGAATTTAACTCCATGATAATTCATGGAAGTGTACTACACTCCTCCGCCTACACCTTCAGGGGGTATGGGTGTGAAGATAATTGTTTTTACGAAGAAAAAATACTCTAATTTAAATGAAAATAATATTTGACTGAGAATTATTAGGATGATGTATTTCACTAAGATAAATTACAGTTGAAGCTGACAGTTATGCAGGTAACATTGCTATTTGGGTTTAACTTGGCATCAGAATAAAGCAGGAGGTAGGGCTACAAAATATTGATACTATGTTATAAAGTTATAAAAAATAGATAATTCTAAGAATTTACAATTTGCATCCAATATTCTTTTTGAAGGGTTTACAGTTTTCAATGTTTACAAAGGGTTTTATATAGTCTCAAATGATGGGTAATTAAACAAAAAGATGAACATGATTTTACATTTACAGTATATACATATACAACAAACAAATTTCCTTACAGTTACTGTTGTATGTAAGTAAAATCTGAGTAAATTAAAGTTTGTTGTTCTTTAAGTTTGATTAAAGTGGGGAAGAAATATCTCACTTCTCTGCTCTTCAAATACTTGAAGATGTCCATAGCATAGTGGGAGACTTGGAGGACATCATTCCAGTTCTCTTGGTCAAAGTCAGCAACACCTTCTGGCACCTTGTGACCCTCGTTATCCTCATCACAGGAGCTGCTGATTGTATCATCCAAATTCACCTTGTCAAGCTTCTCAGCTATGACCTTCTCTTCCTTTGTGGCTTCTGCTGGGCTACTAGGGAAACATTTACACATAAATGACAGCTAACATATTACAGATGCACCATATGAAAATCTTGTCTGCCCTATGGTAGGTATACATTGAAAACTTGGAAAGGATTTGTACAATTTATGTGCCTTCAAACTGTAAAATAACTGTTATAACTGTGAGGTGTTTTAACCAGATGGTGTTGGGTGCTAACCCATATCTCCATCTCCACCACCAATCACTAGATCCTTAGTACACATAATATACATATGGGTAATCAGTATATAAAACTATCTTGTAACGACTGGTTACTTCTAAGAGGTTTTAAAACATTAAATCATTTGTTACACTGCAACGATTGCAGCCAAATATGAGCCATTTCTAAATTTATAAAAAGTAGTGCCCGTAATTATATACACATGTATATGCATCTAGACAAACATACATGAAAAAAATTTTAGATATATCCATGATTAAAAACATTATGAAGGTAGACATGCACCCTCAACACCTATAGTTGACCATAATTTAAATCACAATTACTCCAACAACAATGTTATTACAGTTATCACATAGGGAGACTTGCTCCAACATATATACATGTTAATACTGTAAGGTAAAAATCATTGTAATACTAACATATTCTCCAGTGCTGTTACATACAGTGATGGCTCTCCAGAAATGTCACTTCTGCCCGATTTGGTAGATGTATTGCTCCGATTCTGATTCTCTTTGCCTAGGGACTTTCTCTCAATGTTCTTGAGAATTCCATTCTGAGCTCGGGTTGCGACTGGCTTAGGCGGATCTTTGACAAAGTGTTTTTGTACAGACTCTATGGTGCCGGTTGCCGCCTTCTGTAGCTGTTTTGTTTTAGACACTTTGCCATTTACAGTCACTGTTTGTGTCTGTGATTTGATATTCTAAAACATAAAACAGCTATGACTACATACAAATACAGCAGGATAAATAAGCACAACTTCTATAGTGCACAGATTAACATTTTTTTTATTATTATATCCAGACATCCTGCCCCTTACATGGTAGATAGATATAGGAAAGTACTATTAAAAAGCTGTTCCTTCTTCAAACATGTGTGAAAAAAGCTAAACTAGTAGGGTGCAGTGTCAAGTGGCATCAGATATGGTCACATTCTCAAGGAATTCAATTTCTTGTATAGTTATATACTTGGCTGTGTTGGAGACCACAAGTGACAATACAAACACAGATAATGACAGGTGAGGCACATTAAGAATAGCTGAAATGTACCTCAAGCATGGAAATATAACAAATGTATAGAATGGACATGGCAAATGAGAAATGGGAAGATAGAATTTTTTTTTAATTATGTCACTAACAGAACTCTTCTTATGAAAATAGTAGTGAGTGAGTTGCTCTATCATTTTTGTGTTTATATAATTCACTGATCTGTTTTTTAGTTCAGGGTTACACTTTATCTCTAATGATTAACCAGTCCATGTTAGTTAACATATCTGTAAATATACATTAACACTAGTAGACTTCATTAATTTCGCAAAACTAAAATCGTAACATCACAGCTGTAATCCCCGAAGGGGTAAGCAGAGGAGTGTAATACACTCCCACGTTTCACCAGTTACGTTTAAGCCCCATGAAGTAGGTGGTGAGCCTATTGCCATATACCAGGCACAATTGCAGACTTTTGAGTCACTACTAAAAATTCTAAATTAGAAAAATTCAATAGCACCCGACCCGAGATTTGAACCCAGGACCTCTCGAACGGCAGTCGCGCTTGCAACCACTCAACCAACAAGGCAGTCAATATTAATTTAGCAAAAATAAAAAACCTTATATTTATGAAATATTTTTAACTAAGCTACTGTAAAGATGCGTAAAGGTAACAATAAATGTAAAACTTTTCTTTTGTGCTTTTGCACACAAATAATAAAGCAAGTTGATTTGTGTGCTAATACTTTTTGGAGGGAAAGTTCAGTGACCGCTTTTTGTCAAAACAATCCTGATGACGTACGTTAGAACATTGTTTTTGCAATCGTGGCCTGTTAAGGTCAAATTTTGTGTATGATTACATGTATGATGTTAATTAAAGTACTTATAAGGTAAATACCCTCAAAGTTTTTATTTATGAGATTTACAAAAGGTTATTAACCTTTAACGTGGGAAGCATTTTCGTCTCAACCGTGACTTTCTTCAAGGGCTGGAGCTTATCTTTGTCGTTGGCTGCACAGGATTTGTTAAAGGCATTGGTGATATCCCCAAACGCGGCTCTTTTCGCCGTCATATCCTTTAACGGGCTATCTGCTTTTCTTTTGTTAGGCACTTTCAAACTGTCTTTATAAGTTTTAAGAGAAGCCAGCTGCTTACTTCTAGTCGTAATTCCATGGCTTAAAATACCGTTGAAGTTCTCATTGACGCCGATCGGCTTCGATGCCAATCTCGTTGGCGCCATCCTTCCTAACGACAATTTAATAATATTATCACGTGGATATGTTACCATTGCTTTCCATATACGCTAAAGGACGTTCAAGCAAAACACTGATGATCAATAAATTGTATATTAGTTTCAAAATCATCACGTCTAACGTTCAAAAATGGAGGCAAAACAACTGAAAGTCTAATGAATGTAGCGTCAGACGTTATTCTAAAAATAAGCGAATACTTACAGTTCTCAGACGGAATCGGCCGTTTTGAAATAAATTTAAGCTAATTTACAATATACAAAACTAAATAACAGCACATCCAAGTAAACTTTATCTAAAAATTACGTTATTCACACACCCGAATGCGAGCAATCTACAAAAACCGTTGCTTTGAATTTCTATTGGTATATCAACGGACCAATAAAAAAAGTAAGTTCTGATGTCGGTCCTTTTTACGCATGATCTGAAAACGATGGACCTTTTGGTAAAATTTATACATCCATGTAATTATTATTTTCTTCAAAAGAATTAAAAATAGAAGTTTTTCCTACTGTGAGTATATTTAATGTATATACTTAATGTTGACGTATTTAAATAACTGTACATTACTTTTATATTTATGCTTTCATGGAATGGACTTAATTATTGTATAACAAACAGGATCTAAGCAATTAGAAAAAAAACGTAAAATATTTTCTTTCCAATTATTTTTCTTGAATCGTTTTACGAAATAAAAATTAGATATAATATATCGGATAGAATATATATTTTTAGAATCACTGATTGCGTAAATTGTAAGACGTATCAGTAATAATGATATCAGGACAATGACATATCAAAACGTCATAATTGTCACTGTTGTGATAACAAAATTAAAGTGTTTATATTCCTTTAATTTGTTCTCCATATACTCCAAGTATATTTAGGTGTGATTTTTGTCAGTGAAATATCTTTCATGTACATTAGAAATTCATGAATACAAAATGTTAGGAGGAGTAAGATTGAAAGTAATATATACCCATGAAAGGACTTGTTTTGCCTATATCAATTCAAAGTACAACACAAAAAACGATCAGGTAAGATTAGTCTAGAAAAGAAATATATATATGAATTGTTTTGTAGATATATATAAAAGATGGTTACGTTCTATTTTCTTCTATGTTTTCAAATACCCAGTACATTATGAATGTTGCTACCATAAGCATTATTAAGATTTTACAGCGGCGTCATTAAAACTTAGCAGCTGTTCCACTAGATTAAATAATAGGTGTAATACTACAAACAAGTCACATAGTTTTAGTAAATCAATTGTAATATGTAAATAAATGTAACATCATACCTGTTATTACTGAAGAGATAGGCAGATTAGTATAGTACACTCCTACATTTCACCAATTACCTTTATATTCCACTATGGAATAGGGGGTGAGTTTATTGCAATACATCAGGGACAAATATAGATTCTGAGCAATCATTAGGAATTTCATGTTAGAAAAGACTCTAGTAGTACCTGACTAGGGAATCAATCTAGGACCTTTTGATAAACATTCACAATCTCAACCACTTGTCTAATGAAGCGCCGTCATGGATATATGTAAACTGCCTAGTTGTTCAAGTGGTTGCAAACACGACTGCTGATTGGGAGGTCCTGGTTTCAAATTTCGGGATGGGTACTATTGGATTTTTCTAATTTAGAAATTAAAAACTAAAGTTTTCAAATAGTGCATCCTACCAGCCATGAATTTAGAATTTCTAGTACTGACTCAGTCTGAAATCGTGCCCAGTGTATGGCAATAGGCTAACCACCTATTATGGGACATAAAAGTAACTGGTGAAATGTGGGAGTGCACTACATTCCACTGCCTAACCCTCTGGAGATATCAGGCGTTTAGTTGGTTTTCATGGATATAAAGATTAATTATATTATACTTGCAAGCCTCATTACTAAACATAAGTAATAGCTGCATTCCTCTCAAATTTAAGTTTTTGTTTCATTATTGAGTTACTTAACTCAATATCTTTATTTTCTTATTATTTGTACTTGACTTATTGTCTTCTATTTCATCATCATAAAAGTAGCAATATTCAGCAATACACATAATACTTAGTGAATATCATAATCATATTGTCCACAATCTTCTATCTACACGTCGTATTCCTATCTCATAGAAAATATTATCTGTTAAAACAGAGGTTCAGCCTCATATTGGTCACAAAAGTATATCCTTCACCAAGATACACAATAAAATTACAGAAAGAAACAGAAATCTTGGACCATCAAACTAATGAGACATGGGAGTGTACTACAGTTTTGTGCTTATCGCTTTAGGGATTATAGATGTGATGTCATGTTACATTTTTAGAGTCATTATTGAATATTATTTTTTTTGTATTATATATGTGTAATTTATAAATTACGTGTCATGTTGGTTGTCTGTGATGGACTCCTAAACTACTGAACCCATTTTAATCTAATTTTGCACACTATGTGCAATTTTATCCAACTTGAAAGATAGGATAGTTTTCATCTCAATTTATAATCACAATAATTTATTTTTTTTGTTTATTATTTGGCAATAGGCTTACCACCTATTCCATGGGACTTAAACGTAACTGGTGAAACATGGGGGTGTAGTACACCCCTCTGCCTACCCCTTCGGGGATTACAGGCGTGATGTTACGTTTTAATTGTGAAAGAGTTAATTATCTGTTAGTTCCGAAATATTCTAACAGATGGCGATATAAGGTAATTAGTCAGCTGGATTGAGTGAGTATCCAATAGATGGCGCTATGTTAAAAGTACAAACGTTTCGTGTCCCTAAGTTACAATTTATTTCTTGTCACACTAGGATAACTGGCCATGTGTTGCAGAGGCTAAAGTATAAGTTAAATTTATATTATAGTCAACGCTAATCTTTGTATATAAACGTTTCGGGTCACCATTTTTCCAGGCTAATCTTCGAAACTACTGGACCGATTTTAATGAAATTTTACACAAATATGTAACATTGTCCAACTTAAAATATAGACTATATTTAAGTGGGTCCCTACAAGGCTTGAATTCACAAATCAATCCGGTAGGTGGCACTGCAGTCGGTGTGTCACCAAATTTCATTTCCTGAACAATTGACCTTACATAATTTTGAGCGATCTTTCCTGTTTTATTTTTTTTTCACAAACGTGGATTCGTAAGAAGTAATTATGAAATCACAAAATAAAAAAAAAAATTTTTTAATTTAACTTAACATATTTAATGTTAATTTGTTTTCCAGGCAGAACGACTTCTGCTGGGTCCGCTAGTAATTCATAACCCAGAATCTGCTTTTCATTTCAGTCACAATGCATCCAAGTTCTAAGTAAAGACAAGGCAATACTACTTTGGGTAGTTTACACTAGCAATATTCTTGAAGGCCACCTAGCTTGTAATCCCATGTACAGCAGACTGGTGGGACTGGAGGAGAATGCGGACATATTTGTCGCACCTTACGGCGATGTCAAAGTGTTAGATGAGCTGTACATTGACACTGATAGTCCCGCTGATCAGGAGATTTTGGTGTGTACATATATTGATAACATAAAAGATATATAAATGATAATATTATTAATTAATTATATGTGATTTGGGTGACCTACTTACTAAAGATTCGAAAAGTTACAATGTACTGAAATCTGTGAAATAATATAATATAAAGGTTAAGAAAATGTTCAAATAGGTTTAATGTATGGTTTAATGTTTAATTTTATATTATTTAGTAGAGGTTAAGGAACCCAGTAACGATTACTGTTAACAGTAATTGTTATTTTATTATTCGTATTGTCAAATAGCTTATTAATTTAGACCATTTTATTATATAGAAGTTCAAGATATACTTTTTTCCGTGATCTATTCTTGTTTTAGCCACATGTAATAGCTATTTTTAATGTTTTAAAACATGAATAGATTGTATCAAGTTTTTTTAATTGCAGGAAAATAACGTTGACGTATTGCAAATTCGGATTTTAGATCAACTAAGGCTAGTAGTAGCTAATCAAAAGTCTGTAGTTTGGATTTCAACATCTATGCCAATTGTTTTCACACCGAAGAATACTGGCATTTTAGTCAATCACAGCAGAATTGTAGTTAAAGTTGATGCTTTTAATAGTTTTCATAGCAGCTTGCAAAGTAGCTTACCCCATGTACTAAATGAAAGTGACAACCAGTTTAATAACATAGGGATGATCAACAGCAGTCTTCTCAAGCCATACATGACTGTGCCAGAGAAGATCGTTTTAAGGGCACTGCCAATAGACAGTGACGGAAAAAGGAATCTTATACATCCATACATTGTTTTTGTACACGAAGACTTTTTAGATGAGAAATATAAAAAGTCGACAGTGATATTAGCCACTATGAAACATATTCCGTTCAAATTACATGAAAACAAAGAGGAAGATGACATTGATGTAGTGAACACGCAAATAGATGGCTTGTGTGTCGAAATAGTACCTGTGGACAATGTAGTATTTAGAAGCTTGTGTCGTGAGTTATACACAAAGAATATTCCAACAGTATTAATACCTAAAGCACTTAATGTGATAATTAATATTGAGAATGGAACGAAAATTATATTTGAGATAATAGGTGATAAATTAGAACCCCCAGATCATATCGATATTGTGACATATTCGGAAAAAACCCAAACAGAAATCGATGTGATTGAGAAGTTCAAGAAATGTGTTGTTGAGAACACACATTCTGGCAAACAGTTCCTTATCAACGATGGAATGGTTAAGCAGAATTTGTTGATAAGCAGTGGATTTTTACAATTCAAGCTCAAACCAGAAAAGTTTAAGTACGCGATGCTCAATTCTGAGTCGTTCAGACATTGCACTGTCGCAGCCAAATGTTTGAGTGATACAGATCTGGCGCTTCCAAAACCGTCAATGCCCAACTTAGAGTATGATTACAAAAATTATTGTAGAGCCATGAAATCAGTGCAGAAATTAGTTCAGAATGTGGTGTCGCATATTTATTTTGAAATACACAGAGAGGCCAACTTCAAAGGAGTGTCCGAGATCAAAAGTAATGTTTTGGTTACAGGTAAATATAAAAATTATTGAATAACATAATTTATAATAGGAGTAATGTGTTTCGTCAAACTGACACGTTTAATTTTAAGACTTTTTGTAAGAGGAGGAAATTGTTTTTTTCAAAATGATTGAATTTCTGCCTTGCCTTTTGACTACCTTGTTTGGTCGAGTGGTTGCAAGCGCGACTGCCGATCGGGAGGTCCTGAGTTCAAATCCCGGGTCGGGTGCTATTGGATTTATCTAATTTAGAATTTCTAGCAGTGACTCGGAGTCTGGAATTGTGCCCGGTGCATGGCAATAGGCTTACCACCAATTCCACGGGACTTAAACGAAACTGGTGAAACGTGGGAGTGTGTTACACTGCTCTGCCTACCCCTTCGGGGATTACAGGCACGATGTTACGTTTGAATTTCTGTTTCTGAGACGTAATTCTAAACAGATTTTACTTCGTTTAAGCTACACACAATACTCTAATATATCGACCGATAAATTTTTATGACGATCAAAAGTATTAAATTAATAGTTTACTAAATTATTAAATAAAATAATTGTTTGCTAAAAATTGTTTCTAGGAAATAGTGGTACGGGCAAATCTGCCCTCTGCCACATAGTGCAGAAAGAGTTAACCGTGTGGTCGC
This sequence comes from Parelbella ahira ahira, assembly GCA_018244795.1. NCBI lineage: Eukaryota > Metazoa > Arthropoda > Insecta > Lepidoptera > Hesperiidae > Parelbella > Parelbella ahira. The sequence goes on along the minus strand of DWME01004709.1, from coordinate 3,922 downwards.
ACATCCTGCACTGCAGGTCGCTGAAAGGCCGCAAAGACATTCCCGAAGTGTTGGGCAAAGCTATACTGATGTGCCAGGAGCGCAGCCCCGCGGTGCTCATATGCGACGATCTTGATGCCCTGGTGCCTCCCAATATGGAGGGTGCTTCGCCACAGGACATAGCTTACTTTCAAAGGTATTATGTCCGTATACATTTTATTCTCAGAAGAAGCATCTATGTAAAAATTATGCTTTATTACTTTGCACGTTAGAGCTCTATTTAATAGATATAATTAATAAAATTTTATTTTTATTTATTACAATGATAATACAATTTATTGTTATCCAGTAATCTATAACAATCGATAGGTGTATGAATAAATGGATGATATGTAAAGATCTAGAAAACTCCGTAAGGGAGCTGGTGTGAATGTATAATAATAATAAAACTAAAAAGGGAATTTTGATCGATTCAGGTGATGAAGGAGCCAAAGATTTATCTACGTTGAATTAATGGGCCACATACTGGCTTCTACTGTAATTTTTTTGGTAACCAATATCATTACTCCGCAGGCTGGCGGTAGCAATAAAACATATGCTTCAAACGTGTGCGGGTGTGTGTGTGCTGATGACGTCACTCAGCATGAAATCCCTGCATCCTGTCCTGAGGCAGTTCAACGGAAAGCCGATGTTCACAGCGCACTTTGATATAAAGGAGCTTAATCAAGTTAGTTAATATAACCACAGGCTTGCATTTTATTTATAATTTAATAACGAGTGAAAAACGGATATGAAATTTTTTATCTGCTTGAATTGTATTTATAATTTTATATAATATTTTTGAGTAAATGTACCTACATTAAAAATTAACAGCAATTTTGACAGATAGAAAGACAGATAGAAAGACAGACTTCAAAGAAAACGATAAAAAAAAGTAATAAATAATTGCGTGTCGTAGCCTGCACATCGGCGCAACTATTGACACCAATTGTTGCTAGTTGGCAAATTTTATGTAATGGAAACATACCGTTATTGCCATAAAAAGATAATGCATTTGTTTTGGTTATCAAACAATGTCTTCGTTTCCATAATATTCCATAAGGACGAGAGGGAAGAATTGTTCAAGCATCTGCTCAACGACAAAATCAAGGAGACCTTCCTCATCGAGGACGACGACGTGGTCAAGTTGGCCATGGACACAGCTGACTGCAATGTCAGGGAGATCGTGGACTACCTCAATCGGAAGATATTCAAGGCGGTGAAAAACAAAAGTAAGTGTTATTTCCAAATATGATCGTCGCGCCATTGCAGTCTCGGATCTCTGATACTAGAGTTCTTCTTTTTCTATCCGATCCTTTTACCGTTCCTGCTGGATATGGGTCTCCTTCCAGCATGACAGGGCTAAGCCGGATAATTTATTCGGGTTTGTAATTTAGAGTTTCTAGAAGAAATTTCAAGTACTGGTTTGGAGTCTGAATATGTCCACGATGAATAGCAATAGGTTCACTCCCTATTCTATAGTGGAAGATGACTAGTGCAATGTAGGAGTGCAATACTTTCCTCCGCCTACTCCTTCGGGGATTACAGGATTACGTTTGGTTTATTTTATTTTCAGAATCAAATCCCGAAGAGCCGAAGCCACGTCTGGTTCAGGACGTGACCAAGGACAAGGAGAAGGCCGATGCCTTCGACATCTGGGGCCCCGTGGGCGGCTTGGACGACGTCAAGCGGGAGCTTACCGAATGCCTGTTTTGGCCTATTATGGTAATTACTGTCTGCTGTTGGTCGAGTGGTTGCAAGCGCGACTACCGATCGGGAGGCCTTGGGTTCAAATCCCGGGTCGGGTACTATTGGAATTTTCTAATTTAGAATTTCCAGTAGAGATTCGGAGTCTGGATCTGTGCCCGGTGTATATCAAAAGTCTCACCATCTATTCCTCGGGACTTCGTGTAACTTAACTGGTGAAACGTGGGAGTGCATTACACTCCACTGCCTACCCCTTCGGGGATTACAGGCATGATGTTACATTTTTGTGGTAATTATAATTGGTCTATTAAGTGTCGAGGGAGACTAAGTCTCATCTATCTTGACCAAATAGGTCAAGTTCTGGTTGATGTGCCAGTTAGAGTTCGCCGAAACCGGCGTACATGTATGGAGAGATGATGAATATGAAACAAGCGCGGCAGATCTGCATGATAGTGATATATGACACTCCATGCTCTCTGCCTACCCCGTAAGAGATATGTCGTGAAGATATGTATGAAGGACTTCGTTAAATGATTTTTGTGGTAAGTGCAAAGTACATACAACAAGCAGGAATCAACTTGGCACCGGCGAGAAATTAGGTTCTCCTTCTGTCATTTACTACGCACAATAACTTATCTATCGTTATACGCGCGTGTGATGATGATATTGATGAAAATATGAAGAAATCTTTAAACAAATGCTTTTTGTGCAGCCAGTACCCCCCCTACTATGTCATCATGGCGATGTGCATGGATAACTTCTGCAAGTTATTTGCATGTACTGTTAATTTCAGTTTAACTTTATATACATATACACATGTGTACATTTTTTACCGTGAACCAACGTCACATTCATTCATTTACTGAACATACCACTACCTCAGTACCCAGCTAAAACAAAATTATACTATTTTATTATTATTATACCCCGTGGCAAAATTCTGGGCTAAAACCATTTAGGGACTTAAAATGTGTTTGTCATCGACACGCTAAGAAGAAGTACCCAGCTGCCAATATAAAACCTACCTTTTTCCAGTATCCAGCGTTATTCCCGTCGCCGTCGTGCGGTGTGCTGCTGTACGGGCCGCCCGGCACCGGCAAGTCCCACATCGGCTCCTGCCTGGCCAAGCTCACCAACATGAAGCTGCTGGTGGTCAAGGGTCCGGAGTTGCTCTCCAAGTACATAGGACAGAGCGAGAAAGCCGTTAGAGATATATTTGACAAGTAAGCAGAATGGTCTTCGCAAGTATACAGTCGAGGTCTTATTTGATTTCTGTTAACGTAGCATTGAAATTCGCTGAGGTTTTTGTTCTGGAGACTTTACGTGGTACCGGCTCAAGCTTCACGTTAAGAGTTACAGTGCTGTGATCGGTGAGTGCATTCGCGAGAACAAGCGATTGTGCAGGGTGACTTGTGTTTAGCATCATGTGATCACAGCACATGCCATAGCGAGCTGGAAGTCTGTGGGCGGGGAGTATTCCATTAAAGGCCAGTGACGTAAGATAATTAGGACAGCTTGTATCTTTGATGTCTTCTGTCAATGTTGATAATTATGTTGTGATAGCTGTTATAATTGTGAAGTATTAATTGGAGGGGAGATATAAACTCATCAGTATTCCTTACTGATGGGGTACGGTATATGCCAATGATAACGGTATCAGAAAGGGTAAGTGCGAGACAGGACGCATTCCTGATGTCGGGTTCAAATACACTGTGGTTTAGGTTTTTCTTGACATAAAAATTAACCCATCGCATTGATTTAGGGTATTATGAGTGAAGTGTGCGTTGAAATTGTTGTTAAGGTTAGGAATAGATTTTAATTTTGAGATATTCCCATTCTGTCATAACTAATAGGTACATCGCAGTCAATTTTAATTGAGTGTAACGTGCCTTGAAAAGCGTTCAAATTTTTGTAGATGGATACTTTTTATAATTTGTGTAAGAATATTTAAACGACTGTCGGATGTGATGTGTAAGTGACATTCACTTCACAGTGGTCCGAGGGGAACAGAATTTTATAGTTTTGTGTATAATAATTCTATTGCCAACAGGGCTGACATGATGAGGCCGTGTATTCTGTTTTTCGACGAGTTCGACAGTCTTGCCCCCAAGTAAGTAACATTTATAATTAGATCAATCTGAATGTCAGTCGAGCGTTTCAATGCGCATGATATCTTCAATACAAAATTGTCAGCTCC
>DWME01004708.1:0-15936 GCA_018244795.1 Parelbella ahira ahira | reverse complement strand
AAAGCAGTTTACATTTAACCAGATTACTGCCTTAGCTAAGGCAGAGAATATCCTAATCAATGTGAAACATCAAAAGGGGTAAAACCAGAAATATTAAACTTCAATAAATTTCAATTACACTACCCAAAACTGTGAAATATAGTCAAATTAAATCCGATAGTTAATTAAAGTATAATCTATATATCGTAGCAGTTGTTTCTTGTTAACTATACCGAACAAATTGCTTAATTTCTTCCCGTTATACTATTAAGCACCTTCTGCACCTTTCCTCTCAGTCTAACTCATAGAGATAAACACGGAACGCCGCAAGGCTTTAAAACCGCACGTTAAAGCTGTTAAGTGCGCAACGCCACAATCCTTAAGACACAGCCTATTTAGAATTAGGCATACTTCCAATTACCTTTCGCGTTTTGTGGAGCAGTTTGTATAATATCTCTCTCTTACTCTCTCTCTGCTTTTGTAACTGTAGCACATAATGTATAACAAAAGCAATAAGCTATATAATAGCACTAGGGATTCAGGTGCCTATGGAGATCAAAACTAACCTTCATCATCATGTTCAAATATACAGATACTGGTCAATAGGAGATCAGGAGTCTCTGTAACCCTCTGGTGATGTGTGTAGAAGAAATATGCAAGTCTCCGGAAATAAAAATACTTGGTACTGGGTGCTCTCTGTCTACGCCGTAAGAAACCAGGCGGGATAACATAGTAGATAAAGCTAACACTCCACATCCATAACTCCATTTAACACTACTCTATTCCCGATGCTTTCACGTCAAGAGCGTGACGGAAGACCTGTTCATCCCACGTACGTCCAGACCCAAAAATAAATAACTCAATACATCATCCAGATGTCTACGCGACAGGAATAGGTTCCCGAACCGACGTACCGGAACCAATATACGTGACAAAATATGTAGCAGAGTCAGTCAAATGGGTGTGAGAATTGGAAAAATTTCATTCGCACTGAACAATAGAAGTCGTGAGTTTAAACGGTCATAGTATCTTGAAATAGCTTCCATTAGATATATTCAAAGTAATATAGAGAAATGGATACATATGATATGAGAAATGTATGAAAATGTATGTATAACTTAGAGAAGCTCGTGTTGACTTTTACTAAAATATTTGTAAAGTGGTTAGTGAGCCTCATTGCTGATGATTCGTGGTTTAGATTTCCCACTTATTCGTTCCGTGGGAAGCACAATTTTGATACCTTTTTCAGGCAGTGATATCTTTCTTAACACACTTTCTTAAGTAAATTCTTTTCAAACTCAACTAATCGTCTCAATTGTTTCAGTGCGCAAGCTAACAAAGTTGTTCAAAACGTTTTAAAGTTTAAGAGATTGCTAGCATTACATACAAACATGGGAACGAAGAGCTACAGAAACATACTCGTACATCTTTTTCATCATTAAACTTTTCATCGGTCCACCGTTGGACAACGATCGCTTCTCAGAATGAAGGGTTGAGCCCACACTTAAAAATATTCAAATTATGAATAAAAACAAAAAAGTTACGAAACCTAAAAGTTATATATTTTAAGCCCTTTTAATCACCTTAACGACGTCGCGTATCATTTTATTCGGACCTTTTACTTTAAACCGCCCCGACCTTAGGGTTTTCGCAACTGTAATGGGATTTCAGCGGAACACATTAAAATTAAAGCCTCTAACTGAAGGTTAAAAGGCTGTGTGTTGGTGTATTACGTTGTTAATTATACGAGTATATACTGTTGTTACTTGTTTTCTAATTTATGACTATAATTTATTATAAATAAAATTTGCATGAATTTGTTTTTTAAGTTAGTAAGTGAAGTGGTAGCGATTCTTGTTGGCCGTTGTCACGTTAAGACCTTTGTAGCCGACTCTGCTGGACCTCGAATAAGACTGTAGGAATAAGATTGTGAATACGGTTATGGCCAGAAGTAATTAGTTATAACACTGCATAAATAGTAACTGATAATGAGTAATGACTATTCTGAGTCACTAGCGCACTAAGTACGTACATGTAAGAATGATTGCGTTTATTGTTTGTTTCTCTGATGGTTACCTCTATTACGCTTGTAAAAAAATAAGCCAATTTTTGGATTGTCGCCTATCGATCAATATTTACACTCGTAATATACATAAGTATATTTTTATTAGATAACGTATTTGTAACAAACTTAAATTCTTTCGTAATAATCACTTCCTAAATAATTATCACTGCTGAATAAATTAAATTCATACCATTTATTTACAACATTTTATGTCGCCAATTTATTTAACATACCTACTTAAATACATATTACTTCCATAATTATAGTTAACTCACTGTATGAATCAAACAGAGCAATAGTCGCTAGACAATTAACTGCATGACTGAAACAAAACAGTAGCGGCTAAACAATTCACCGCATGAATCAATCAAAGCAATGCCCGTACACGATAAGGTATAAGTGGTACCTCTTAACTTGTGGACAATAATATAAGGGTAAGTCGACGACGTAATTTTTTCACAAATCGGGTCGAATTTTGTCCGCAGTGTAATTTTTCCCCCGTATTTTCGTGGGAATAACAAATTCACGGATGACGTGATGGTGTAACACCGGGCTCGAGCTTTTAGTAAACGGCACCAAAGCCTTTTCAAAGATGTTTTGCATAGAGCGAGCGAGAAATAGAAATGTCTCTACGGCTTCAATTTTGCGTACGCTAATAAACAAAAACAGGAAACTATTAAGTGTTAGTTAATCTTCAATTCATGTCTGATTATTATTCTAGATGCTTTTTGAACGGAAAAAATACTTTATTTCTTCCGTTCATGTGCTCACTATATTATACGGTTGTATGGGAATCCGTGCGTATGTGTGTATATACTAGTATGTGCAAACATGCGTGCCGCTAAGAAATCGCTAAGAAAAACTTTCTCCTCAGAAAATGAAATCTTTTAAAGCCATCACATATTGTAACTGCCACTAGCCAGAAGACAGCATACATCTTCTAACTAGCTGCAATACTTTTAAAATCCCACTGCAGAGTACGGTCATCTCTGCAACTGCAGGAGGCCTGAAACTTAGTACATATGGTTAATTTGGTTGCGGAGCTTTAACTTTTAACAGTTCTTGCGTTGTTAAAATTAAGTAGAAATTGATATTAAGTGAACGGAATACGTCGATAGCGTACTCGCTCTTCTTAGTGTTCGCCACTAAGTTCTCTAAAGCGTGTGAAGTCTGCTATTCCGTATACTCATCATCATCATCAGCCTATTTCAGTCCACTGCTGGACATAGGCCTCCCCTAATGAGCGCCATTGCACCCTGTCCTAATTTATGTAAACCATAACCCTCCTTATTCTGACAATAGACTCCATTCCAGTAGTATCTCAATAGAGAAAGTAATGATGTTGTTGATGATGAAGTCGAAAGTTTTGATTATGATGATGTAGATAATAATGACGAAGACGATATTCGTAAAGATTATGAATCATTAACCCATCGTTGACCTTTACAATTAACTACGTCATTTCTATTCTATATTAATTCTTTGCTATTCACATCTATGTCGAATAATACTCATTTTATTCGGTGAAAAATTATTTTCACGTTTCACTTGGCGAGCTGTTGAGGTTTTTTTTTTTATTTTATTTTATTTTTTCAGATATTTTTTCGCTTTGAACGACCACTCCGCTCGCGAGGGTGAGGTTGAGTGGTTATTACGTTTTTATAGACCATTGATCACAACACTCGAACGGCCAAACGGGGAGAAATGTTTGACACAAAACATTTAAAATGTTTGCTTTCACGTACTTCCGTTCATGTAATTAATTGGCGTAAAACCGCGGATAGCTTTGTTACATATTTCACTTAAATTAGAATTATTTTTAATGCGTTCTGCTAGTACTGTCTAATGGAAAACGGTGTTGCATAAACATGCAATATGAAGTATTTAAAGTTTTAAAAAACAACTATTATCATAAGTACTACTTGTTAAATGACGGTCAACTATACAACGCTTGCTCTCGCGTTTAGCTACAAACATCTAGGTAATATTAGCTATAAACAGTTAAACGAAAACATTGGTAACAAAGACCTATATAGGTATGGACCTATTTAGATCCAGACACAGAAGAAATATTTGTTCTCATAACACAAATACATTCTTGGTGGAAATCGAACCAACCATTGCACAAGGGCCATCTAAAATTCAGTTTCCACTGTACATGTTTCTATGAAGCACCTTCTCTCCTTGTTTATAAACACACACAACTTCATTCATATGAATAAGGAATACTTCACAGCTATCGTAAAATGATACAACTTTACTAAAACAACAACCTTAAATTACCTTTCGCTCTCACAATATTTTCCTTTGTAAATCTTTAGTTTTCTTTAGGTACATGATCAAAATAAAAGTATTATTATGACGAAATGACTACAAAATCAGTTATTAATCCAATCGCTTAATAATACTTTACTAAGAGGGTAGAGGAAACAAACATTATGAGAGATAAGATATCAGCGTTATAGGCTCAGTTTGTATGTATCCGCTTTAATTAATTTGAACCGTAAATAAATTACAATTTGGATATATAATTAAATAGCTAACATTATAATTAAAATAACTAAATTAAGTTGAACTATAAATTCCAGAGGTATTAAAAATAAATTCGGTTCGTTTAATTCAGCCAAATAAATTTGACGTCCTCGAAAAACGTCAATGAATTCATACCAAAGATGATTTCCTACTAAATTAACAACAGTAGTTCATTCGGCTGGAACCCCTTTCACATCCCAGTCCCATATATTGGATTACAGGACCCTTATCACGTGACCACGAGTACCTACATTATGCTTCAGATATTTAACAGCCAATTTGTATAATAACAATTTCTGTATAATATATAGAGATCTAATAAATTTTCGCGGGGATGTTTTTTAGTCAATAATAATGATTATTATTATTTATATCGTATTAGATCATCGTGCCAGGTCTCATTCAAAACAGATAGAGAGCACTTAGTGCCAAATATCTCTATCGTTTCAGACCTGACGTGACAAACGGAACTAATTTTCTTATTTAATAAATACATTTTTAGAGAAATATTTAAGTGATTACTTTATTGGATATACAAGATTTAGATTTCATCGGTTCGGTCTAGAAATGGGTCTCACTTAACATAAACCGATCACGAGCGACCCTTAAATTTGTTTGCCGCAAAACCTAAAACTCGTCTTGTCCCTAAATTATTCAGGTAAATTTATATTTATAAGCTTACAACGTTTCGCTATCACAAGTTAATAAGAATTTAGGCGCTATACTTGTTAGGAGTAGCATTAACTCCATGGAAATTAATAAAGTTTATTGTTATTAACTCATTTGCCAGAAGAGTGGTTGAAGCGGTGTGATATAAAATAGCGTATTCGATTTTTGACCCAACTTTTAACAGAACGATGACATTTTTGAGTCTGTGTACATCCTTGAATAAAACCATGGTTCCAAAAATACAAAAAATCCTAGAGTAGAACGAAACAAAATAGATATAAGTTAAAATAAGGTTTTTCCTATTTCTATTTCTAAAAAAACATAAGTATCCTCCGTCCCTTTAGTCCCTATTTGAGTGTCTTCTACAATGCAAATGTTACAAAAAAAAAATTCTTTCTTCTTTTTTCATACGAACCTTTGACTCCTTTGTAAGCCGAAAAGTACCAGGATTGGGTTAAGCATGCTCTAGGGCTGTTCTCGTAAGGGACGTCTTCTTTCAAGTGTCTTTATACATTTTGCATCCCTTTTTTAACATTTCATTCTTCAAATACCCTATAGGATTCATTTGAATAGATCATTTAAATCAAATTCTACGTATAATTGAACAATTTATTTTAATGAGTCTAATGCTATCTAGCAACGTAAATCCTGCTGCTTTGCAGCAAATTTGTACCAATAGTTATTTTAAATATATACAGCTATGAAGATCAAAAAAACTATTTCCAATATTGATTACCAGTAAAACATATTCTATTAGGAAGTTCCCTCAAGGATCTATTCTCGGACCACTTACATACCACTTACATTACATACCTACTTCGTATTTTGAAAATAAATATTATTATTATTATTATTTATTATACCTTGCTCGGTTCAATGACCAAGTGAAGCTAAGTTATAAAGGTGACTGAAATTTGTATTAAACTTGAACTGTTCTGAAGAAATAGGCGTTGAGAGATTTCATACTTCTTCAAAAACAAGAAACTGTACAAGCCAACAAATTATTAAATACGTATACAACTTTATTAGGGCTATAATTCGTTTTGTGAAATAAATATATTTTTTTTTTATTTTAATTATAAAGATAAATAGTCCTACGCCAGTAATAGCCGTAGAAACATAATTAAATTCACCGTTTGAAGCAGTTCTCACGTATTTTAATAGCCTGCAAAGCATCTTTAACATTGGCATTAGAGTTTTAATGTCGAATAGGGATGCTATAAATTTGTTACCGACTCTGGAAATCCCCTAAAGTGGTCTCAAAATAGTAATTAACGCTTAGTGGCTATCAGCAGAGCTGTTTAGATAATAAATGTTGTTAGATACAGTTTAGATGGTGGGCGGTTTTATAATTTAGATGATACATCAATTTTGAAAAAAAAAACGAAAAAATAATGAACGAAACATACGACGACATTTTTTCTTTCATTTTCATATGAATTTATATCTAAAAATTATGTAATAATAATCGCCTTATTTTAGAAACGCTATATTACAAGTAAGATAAATTTGTCTACTATTTAAATTTTATTCAATATTATTATTAGATATGTTATCACGCGAAGTCGTTAGCGAGGTAGACAGAAAACACCTTAAAAACTTGGCATTCTTCTTATTTGGACGTTCACCACTCGTTTCATAAATCACTTTTACATATGACCTTCTTCAACACACACTCTCCAATCAAATCATATCCATTCAGCCAACTCAATTGTATTTACGTCAGAACCTAAAGCAATACAGAAGAATCAAAACAAGAGCACTATAAATCAGAACATACAGAACGAAACTAACAATAGCATCCAAAATCGCGAGCGTAAAGCCAGTCCGCAATATTAAGGCATAATCTAAGGCTTTATAGGATTAGGGATGAAAATCCTCATGTATCGCTAATGCCTGTAACAGCCTTAATACGGTGGTTATCTGAAATTCCTCTTAATTAAGCCCGACTACAGCATAATACACCCGTATATTAACTCTCGTATAGATTTTACTCGGCCTACTTATACATATATTATGAACGCTAAGCTTTCTATAGGGACACGTAACTTTATTTTCATAACTATATAAATGAATGCTGGAAGCGTCAACGCGTAGCAGCGGCGGTGCGAGAAACAACAGTACCTTGTGATTCCAAACCCGTATGCCCAGCGTGGGGATTATGGGCCAAATCTACCATTCGGAAAGGCTTGTGTTCAACAGTAAATAGAATAAAGATCAGGTCGTGCACAGACATTAGGCGGATGACCCGAAGTATAACCGAATCTCAATACGTAGAGACTTGTATAAGATTGTTGTTTTATTTTTTCCAAAATAAATAGGCATAATGCTGTACTGGAGCTGAAGAGGCCCGTGTATTATCAGGCTGTACCTGTAATAATTAATTTATGTAAGTATTTGGGTTCGATTAAGGCAGAAATGTTTAAAAAACTGAGATACTGTCATTTCAAAACTATATGGTGCCAAGTAGATTTACAATGTTGATAACTCAATTGTTATTTAAAGGCTAGTAATTTTATATTAGATTACGTCAAGATGACGTACCTGTCTGTAGAAATGGATTATTACAACGTTTTCTATATATGATCAAGAGGTCCTGGATTCGAATATCGGGTTTTGGTACTATGGGATTTTTTAAATTGAGATTTTCAAGTAGTGGCTCAAGGTCTGGATCTGCGCCCAGTGAGAGGCAATAAGCGCACCACCTATTTAATTCCATTCTGGGATGTAAACGTAACTGGTGGAACGAAAAACATTTAACACTCTTCTGTCTACACCTTCAGTGATTACGGGCGTAATGTTACGCTACAAAAATATACCCAATAATATCTAGCGGTTACAAAGTATACAAATTCATCACCTAGGCTTCGCTAGTCCACATAATCCGATTCCCGTCTCAATTTCCATCTGAAACATTAACCTTTGTATTTTACAATACTGCTAATTACTAGATAATCTTTTCTGGAGCATTAGAGACCTTTATTGGGATATTGTTAATTCGAGGATTATGTGGGCCGGGATTAAATCTGGAGAGTTACGACTAATTATTTGCTTAGAATAGAAATATTCAAACAACTTTGCCAATAGGGACTTTATTAACGAGCAAGCGAACTGTATAATAAGTTTCCCTTTTAAATAAATGGAGGATAGCTTTCGTTATAAAATCACGTGTAATTCCCGAAGAGGTAGGCAGAGGAGTGCAGTGCACTCCGACGTTTCACCAGTTACATTTACGTCCCACCGAGAAATTTGTGGTGAGTTTATTGCCTGACACCGCGCACAGAATATCGATTTTGAGTCACGACTAGGAAGTTCTACTAGAAAACATAAGTTAGAAATATCCAATTGTACCCGACCCGGGATTTGAATTTCTCTATCAGTGGTAACGCTTGCAAACACTCGACCAACGAGGTTGTCATGAAGAAACCATGGTGTGAGAAATATTTCTATATGTACAGACATGCGGTGATAGGTGATAAGATTAAAATATTACCACCTAAAATATATACAATGCAAGTATCGTATTCTTTTTTTAATGTACATTATTTTTAATATTAAATTTCTCGTAAATACCTACCTACTTTATATAAATAATTACAAAACATAAATAATTACAAAACACGAAGCATAAATACTTTACTGGCTTAAAACCGTTTCGGTAATGAGATGTTCCAATCCTTAAATTTAAATTTTATTTTTGCGAAGTTACGGACAATTGACTATAAAATATCAGTAACTGGTGAAACGTGGGACTGTACTACATTCCTTTGCCCGCCTCTTCGGGACTTACAGACGTGATGTTACGTATACCAGTGTATATAACGGTGAAGAAAAACTTCATAACGAAACCGATGCCCTATAGAATTCTCCATAAATAATATACATATTTTTATTTATTACATTTGTATTACAAGTCATTTTATACAAACCGTTAGTGAAAAAATTTACCGTAGTTTGGGTATTGGTTTGATTAAGCTGAAAATATGCATGTTTCGATTTAAATTTGGAATTTATCGGAATAAAGGGTCCTGTTGTATAATAGCAGTGTTCGTATGTTGCAAATACCGTAAAATGTTTTCTCACCGTTACATTAATTGATACTTAATCCCTTATTTTTTGTACAGAGATACGTGTCAGGATGAACCCAAGACCCTCGAGTGAAAGACTGATTTGTAAACCACTAGACTATTGCGAAGATGAATTAGGTTAGAATATTGCAAACTGAGGACACGTCTTCAGATATATTACGTAAGACCTTTTTTCCCTAAAGTTTCTACGAATTCAGCTCTCGTAAGATCTTTACCGTCAAACTCATTTCGGTCGGTCTACTCGTTCTTAATCGCAGTGACAAAGGCCTGACGGTTTAACCCTACGGCCTAATTCATCGAACATTCAAAAAGAACACAAACGTCCATTTCGCGTTGTTTAAAAAAAAATCTTATCGCTTAGCAACAAAGTTCAATTTAGATTGTACTGGTTTTCGTTATACAACATTTCTGTGTATCCTCAGGTATAATTTGTCACTAAAATAAGGTATCTGAACTGCATTAATTAAGCATTACATAGGAAAGGGTTTGTAACCTCTATTCATATTACGTGGGCCCTTGAGATAAATGTGCCATTTACTAGGTGTATTTCTATATGACCAGACTGTGTATAAAATGTGCTGAATATTTGGTTTTCAAGGTCATATGTTGCGTAGTACTCATGATTGATACTATCACCGGATACGCCTTTATAAGCCGAATAAAAACTAGACTTACCTTAGTCAAACAGTTCACATATTGACTGAGAAAGTCAAATATATTTGAAATCGGCCTGCCTGTACGAAAAAAGAAGTATGTCTAAGAAACGGATCAAGTTTGTAGACCGGTCTGTAAACCGGTTTGTAAACCGGTCTGTAGACATAGACATACTGAACATTCGATACTCTCTCCTATATCATACTTATCGATTTAATCCACACATTACCAGAACTATCGATGTAATCCATACATTATGAGGGTTGTCTTAGATATTTTTATAAAGAATTTTTTCTTCGAATTTTTGAACACAACACTAGCTGTCCTAACACCTCGACTTAGATGGATAATATCTATTAACATTTTATAATTCATAGGTATATATTCATACTACAAATAGCTGGTAAAACGTGTGTGCTAAATGACTCTGCCTACCCTTTCTGGTATTACAGTCCTGATGTTACGTTAAATTACAAGGGAATAATTAAGGTTGTTTCGCCTACCCCATCCGTCTTGCAGCCCCCGATATTGAATTACAGATCATATTCCGACATAGTTAATGGCTATTACTTGGGGTAGTTTCCCTTTTAATTTAGAATTATGTATTTGTGGTGATGTTGGGCAGTTGCCTATATCCGGCATTGGACGTCAGTGGACTGAAATAAACGATGATGTGTACATGTTACGAACTTAGACGACACCTTGGTGAAGTAATGTGATTGTCGACATGAACTTTCCATTTATTACGGAAATTTCTAGACCTTTCCTGAATATATTAATCGATAGAACTTTTGCAGCAAACATAATTTCTAAGAAATGACTAACAATGATAAAACGTGGCAAATGGTACAGAGTGAAAAATAAATATAGTTATAAAAACGAAATCGCACCAGAAAACAAATAAATTGATGTGTATGGACATTTCTATGCAAAGTCATCATAAAAGTACTTAAAAGTAGACAAAGTTAATAATATGATAACCTGGCGACCAATTAACAGCAAATATGCCTATAAATATAAATATTTATATATTTTTTTTGCAAATCCCGACACATTCTTGTGCTCACGACACAAATATTTTTTCTCAAAGAAAATCGAACCCACGACCCACTCAGCAGTAAAATTTACTAACTACTGCGGATCCGTCTAGTAAACGTATCTTGATATGGATGTTCAAGGATATTTAGCTCAATTGTCTACTATGTAGAAATAACATAGGGCTTAGATATGAGCATTCATGAGATGTGATGTAAGACAGTACACTGTCAGGACCCTCATCAGATGCCGTTATTTAATTATATGGATCCTTTTCTATCATTGTAACATATTCCGACTGACGGGAAGCGGGAACCCTTTCAGGAATTTCGACTTGGTGCTGCTAAGTAAAGGTTTTTTAACGGATGTTAGTAATAGACAGTTAATAGGTTTTCACCTGTGGGTTCAGTGGTGTAAAAACCTAGTTGTGTCGCAGATTGGGGATTCGATTCCTTGCTTCCTATAATTTGTGTATTAAATAAAAGATAGGCACTGATAGTTGCTTTGATCAGGGTGTAAAAAATGAATTGTAACTGGGAAATTACTATTTTTGCGACTAAGTAATTTTAAGTATACCCCAGTTTTAGGATAAACATTATACTTTCTTCCTTGTTTTCGCTTAAGCGGAGATAGACTTGATATGCAGTCATAGCTTAATGGCTTAGAATTCAGCCTTGCCCTCGAAGCTCCTGGGTTCAAGTCCATGGCACACGCCACTTTATAAAACAATGTGAGTTTTAAGGTCAAATATTACTTATTATAACGGTGAAAGAAAACATCGCGAGAAAATAAATCATTTATTTATTTGTTCTTCAATATTATCAACAAAGGCAGACTCGATAATAGCATCTTGTACTAGTCAACGTCAGTGAAGGAATTTTTGTGTGGACATCTAATAATATTTAACTAATATACGACAATATTAAAAAGATATCGAATAATCGTTAATAACAACAGATTTCATATATTTTTTAATTTTTAACGAAAGCATGCCCATCTGCAATCCATCTAATTATTTGTCGCTAACATCAGGTGACACAACAGTTAATCAAGATTGATTGCACAACCGTGATTCGCAAAGTTCATTTTTATAATCGTTAACTTTTTTAACAGCGTAAAAAACGTTTTAAGAAAGCCTTCGGCGGACCGCAGCTCGGGCAAAAAAAGGCAACATGCAAGCAAAGAAAGCAATTTCCGCCCACCGACCTCCAAAGGAAATGGCGTTGTTTTCCTTCTAACTGCAGAATCAAGGATTTCCGCGTACATAATAATGATACGGAAAATCCTATACGAATAGGAAAAGTCAGAAATGCAAGCTATATAATATATTTCTTTATATAAGCCAGTGCCAGAAATTGGAGCATAATTCATTGTAAGTTTGACCGTCATTGAGGTTCTCATGTCAAGGGATGTACATACTTCTATAAATTTGGACTCTGTGCGGCTGTTTCACCGTAGAATATAAAGCGTGTGTTATTTGTAAAGATATTTCACTTAAAGTGTTAATATACAATGTCAGATGTGCATATATATAAGTATATATGTATCTACATATACATGCACGCGCAAGCTTGCATGAATTCATTTAATACTAAAACATTGATGTTAGAACTAATATTTTTATTACATACACAAATACAAATCGACAATCAGAGACACACACATTTAGAGACACGTACGTGTATATATTTAGACACGTACACAAGTGATGGTGCTCGCAGATGTGCTCTGTTAACTCGTCACGTCTGTTTAGAGAAATGGGGCGGTAATTATTTTGTTTGGCCACGTATAAATTCGTTGTCGCTTTAGCGCGACTCCACGACGTTGTTTGTAGAGGGATGTCGGCGTAGTGGAATTTAATGGATCTACTATAGGTGTAACATTATGTTATAAATCGCTAAAAATAATTTGTGGTTATTTCACACACGGCTACTTAATTCCAAGCTAGGCAGAGACATATAAAATCTTTGCCCCAGAAGGAAATGAAAGCCGCGATCCAGTCTCAGTAGTGGGTTCAGTAACCATTGTATCAATGAGCCAGCTAGTTTTGACTAGAACTTAGAAACTTGCTAGGATTTATCTGTCAAAATTATTGATACTCTACATAGCACGCACTTTAAATTACACAAAAATATTACATTGCAAGACATCTATAAAAAGTATTTTTAGCACTAAATACATTTATGTAACTTCGCTCTACAGAGTTTAAAGTTATAAATGGTGTTGCTTTTCCTCCACGTTACTTCCGATTTCGCGTTGCTTTGTGTGGTGCACAGGATGTTCCATGTACATATTTAACTGATACTAAAGTCCTAGCAGATTGAATTTCCGCTGAAGTTTGTGTCAATTAGGAAACTAAGTTTCGCTCAGCTCCGGCACAGCGCAGATCGGAGGATACCTTTTACAGGCCATTATCTTAGTTTATCTATGTTGTGGGGTAAATTACTAATGTTACCATGTGAAAAAATAGTAAAAGAGACATTTAAAAAGTTACAGTAGCTTTCGGTAAAATAAAGAATATTCTACTGAGAGGGACTTTTACTGTACGGTAAGGTACCTACTCCCTAAGTCATCATCAACATCATCATCATCATCATAATCAATACGAACTTAACTCACAAATTTGTTTGAATTTTATTCGCTTTTTAATAGTAATCTTTAGAGATTATTATTAAAAAGCTATTATTATTAGTAATACATTATATAAACGAAACATCGCGCCTGTAATGCCCGAAGGCCGAAGGGGTAGCCAGAGGAGTATAGTGCACTTCCACGTTTCTCCAGTTACGTTCACGTCCCATGGAATATATGGTGAGTTTATTGCCATACAACGAACACAGATGTAGATTTCGACCCAAACAATGTAAGTACTTAATACGTCATAGACAGTATTCCTATTAATTACTTCAAAGATAACACTACAATCTCCGTCATCAATCACTCCAGTACAAAACATTTTCAATTAATTCAGACTTAAAATGAAACTTTCATAGTCCTCAACGTACATATTATTCCGATTGAATCAAATTCGGACAATACATTTCAACGGGCTGTAAGTTTAATTCATAAAGATAGCTATCGCTATTGTGTTCGAGACTTTGTCTTACGTAAACAATAAGCTTGGAAACAGTCGCAGTTTATATTAAGTAGACTTTCTTGGTAACATTTTCAGCGTTTAATAGAACAAGTATTTCAAGTCTTGGCCCGCGACGCACCCAAACGGTACAGTTCTAGGGCAGAGAATTGTGTGGTACAAAACATAAGAAAGAAGAAATTAAAAATGATAAATAGAAAGAAGAAAATAAAGAATGAGATAAATACGATGATTTTAACATTTGTAATATTTCATGGTTAAAAGCTATTTCTATTGTCCACCTGCTCAGGTTTATTTGTTCAATGTTTGTGAAACGTTTATATAAATATTTTAACCGAACCATATAAACGCTTCAAAGAACATATTTAGTTGTTCATAACGGTAGTTTTATAGGAATTACATAGTTTAAGTAACAAGAAGTTACTCATACATTTATAAGCTCCAAAATTTTGAATTTTTGTCCGTGTATCAATATTACCATCGCGATGACAACTATAGCCGTAAGCCTGAATACTTCGTAACTACTCACGGTTTTACAACCTCACTTTACGGCGTAAAGAAAATAGAGCGACTTGAACTTGAACATATGTAAGTACCTCACTTGAAAAAGCTTTGTTAAAATTTTAATCGGTTTCCCGATTTCAAAACGCCAATCTGCCAACACGTGTACCGCACAATAAACTCCAATACGACTAACGGGCAGCCAATACCAAATACTTTATTTGCGTTTCATAAAACCAGGTAGCAGGCGCCAGCAGCGACACTGCCGCCATAAACACTGCGTGTCCCGGGATAAACGAGTACTGCTGTAACAAGCATGCTGTTTGTTTTGACGTTATTTGTGAAAAATGACACATTATTTGAATTCTGTTTATATAATACATATAATGTTATATATAACATTAAATAATATTATACAACATTGATTGAAATGACAATCTATCCTATTGACAGTTTGTATATGGAACGCTTGTAACCTTTGCTTAGATTTACCATCTATTCCATGGCGGGATGTGTAACGCAGCTGGTATAACATGCCAATGTACTACACTACACTGCTCTGCCTGTTTATCGGGAAGTTATAATCGTGATGTTACGCTTGTTTACGAATTACCCTGCGGCTGACGTCACTGACTTTTATCGCATCACGTGGCAACGTGCAATAACAGCGTGATAGAACAACGTGGGCAGAATTGAAAATGGAACTGAAAGGTAGTGGAAATTTGCAGTTTGAATTGAGCCTTGTGGGAGATGTCGAAGCGATATCATTATTGATACTAATATATAAACCGCTTTATTTAATTAAATCATATGCAGTTATTTAAAAGACACCGTAACTAACATTAAATGTGTTTATGTATTTGTGAAACAATTTTCTTATATACATACGTACTCGTATATGCTTATACGGATCGCTTCTCAGACTAAAAAAATTAAGGACGTAGTTTTCCACGTTGACCAAACGTCGACTGTTTAAGTTAATGGAGAATTATAAATTGTACAGGTTTGCTAACAATGTTGGGAGTAATGCTTAAACGTTCCTTAATGGCAGAAATATGAGCTGTATTCAACTATGAACAATGGTTCCACGTGCACAAGCTAAGTAGGAGCGAAATTACGGTGCATTGATGAATCCGGCATGAGTCAGTCACTCTCTCCCCTCTTTTACTAATTCTCGCGCTCCACAGTATTTGTATGTATAAAAATATGTAATCAGTGTGTTAAGGCAGTAATAATAATAATAATCAGGCAGTCAGCGTGGCAAAATTCTGGGCTAAAACCATTTAGGGACTTAAAATGTGTTTGTCATCGACACGCTA
>DWME01004707.1:0-15936 GCA_018244795.1 Parelbella ahira ahira | reverse complement strand
CCTCCGGCCACTGCTCTGCTCGCCTCACCTCTCCGTCGCCTAAGCATACCATAAAGTTTATGGCGTAAACCTTAAGAAAATATAAGGATATCTATGCAGGAGTTTTACATCGACACCGAAACGCCGATCATTACGAAGCCACTCGGAGAAAAATAATTTATAAGTCAAAGTCTATGTATCATCGCTGATATAATACTCGTTACAATAAAGACACGTCATCTTCCAAAACACTATCGCCCCTGTGCTGGACGCTCACGCCACTTGCGGCGGCTTCACGGGCGCCACGCGCTCGTCGGCCGCCAGCAGCCGGTCCAGCTCGTCGTCCTCGTAGAACACCACGAAGTGCTCGGGCTTCGCCACCGCTTCGAAGATGGAGCACACGGAGGGCTTCACGTTGTAGAAGTAGAGTGGCTGCAGACGCGCGTGGAAGTCGGCAGTGAGCTGCTCTATGCTCTTGGCCGCGGTGTAGTCGGCACTGTAGATGTGCGTGCACTCGATCACCACCGGCACCGAGCTGCTGGACGCGCACTTGGTCACCAGCCGGCGCACGTAGTCCACCGACGGGAACATGAGGCACCGGTCCGGCGTGATCATTAGGTATTCGACACCTTGCTCCGTCTGCAACCGATAGATCTCATATTGTAACCCTGAACATTTTCCCGAAGTAAACTCTTGGTCAATTACAACATATACGAAAAGCTAAATAATCCGCATTCTCTCTTTGGGATATACTCGACAACATATATATAAAGTCGGATGGCTCGCTGGTGACAAATATGTACTGAGTGTCACTTAACATTTATCACTAACTAAAATCGTATCGCATTCAGTCTGAACCGTGTTGTAAATCCACGAATACATACTGCAAGTGCATAAAATTAACTGGAAACAACAATAACTAAGGAATAGCTAGTAAACAGTTGTAACAATCAAGTAACATAACAAACAAAGTGACGCTGAGCACATAGCACGTAAAGCGTCCTGTGAGCCTTCCACCGGCCCCTTCGAACGACGATCTTAAGAAGGCGGCTGGTAGTAGTTGGACAAGATCTGCGGACGATTCAGTATTTTGGCACACCTTGGGAAAGGCCTATGTTGACTTGATGATGATGACATAGCGCGCACGACTTAGGTACGTACTGGATATTACAGTCTCATCACACAACACCTCAGTGAAGAGATATTTGAAAACCGATTCTGTTTGTTCATTGCACACATCTGCAATTCTGTACAAGTTTTATTGACAATATGACTACTACCGATAAATAGCGGACCGCGGTTTTTATCATGAAACTGCGAACATAACGGCGGTGCATCAATTTCAGCCGTCAGGCTTTACCGTTAGTGTTGCTGCATTCTAGTTTGAAAACAGGCGAGGAGTTGTGTCAGTTGGCTCTTAGGGTTTGTGAGCGCGTTGTGCCAAGTCGACCAGCAAGCAACGAGCACCAGTCGCTCTGCGCAACTGTTGCTGCTGCTACTCTAATGAACTTCACGTTATAAACCAAATTATCAAAGTTATGAAATTATTAGTTGACTCACTTTCAGCATCTCCACAGAAAATTTAGGCCTCGCCGCGTGGTAAAGTATGAATATTATATTGACCACCACACCGGTCAAGATTCCCAATTCTATAGGAAGAGTCAGGCAGAGAACGAACGTGCCTATCCCCGGAATGAGGTCCAGTTCTGAAAATGACCATATTAAGTAAATGTTAGTTTTTGATTTGTAATTGCTCGTATTGTGTACAGCACGTGAAGCGACAAAGTGCGTGTGCTAAATGTACTTACTTTTGGCGCGCCACATGGGTTTCACCACGTCGTATTCGACCATGAACAAGATTGCCGATATGATTACCGCCGCCAACGCGGCTTTCGGTATAAACTCGAAATATTGTGTGAAAAATTGGAGCGCCAGTATCACCATTACACCTGGAATAAGGACGTTTAGACGACTAGTATTACACAATTACATTTCTAAACTTCTAATTTCCACAAAACGAAATTAAAGGTTTAAATGCAAAGGTTTCGCAAAGCGATGCACGTACCAGTGTAGATGCCGTTGAAGGTGGTCTTGACTCCCGAGCCGTTGGAGACGACGGAGCGCGCGAGGGATCCTCCGCCCGGATAGGCTTGCATAAAGGAGTTACCGAGATTGGCTACGCCCAATGCTATCATTTCCTGCGTCGCATCTATAGTGCGGCCATCGGAGAAGGCCTTGCAGATAGCTATATCCTCGAGTAGCACTATCAACGGGATCACTAACAACCCCGAGCCTAACTCGGATACCATCTCGAGGAAGTCCGCAGTGGAGTTGTCGGCGCGTACATAGCTAAACGGCGGCAGCTGAGGCACCGGCACACCGGACGGTATGGCCCCTGCGGGGACAGACCACATCTTACTATTTCTTACGGAAACAAGTTTACATTACCTATCTAACAAATCAACGATGGTAATGAGGAAGTGGATCATGGAACCAAATAGACATAAATCAATAAAGTGCAACACTACTGACTAGTTCTATGAGGTTTATGTTAGTTAAATGTTAGTGATGCATGAAATCAAATCGTCTCATGTTCATTACTAACCGCCTCGCACATTCTCAGCTGCGGAATGCATAAAGAAATAGAAAACATCAGATAAAAATCAAGTATTCATGTATAAACATCTGCTTAAACATATTAAAGTTATACAAAAAACACTGTACTGAACAGTTTATATTGGTGAATGAATACTAACCCATGAGGCGCACGGGCGCGGCGCCGCGCGTGGCCACGAACCAGTAGCCGAGCACGCCGGTCACCACCACCACGATGGCATTGCGACAGGTCCCCAACAGCCACATGCAGCGGGTCAACACTTTTTGCCGCATACTGGGCCCCCCCTCCGACTTCGCTCCTAATTTTATCATTCCAATTTTCTGAAATAACAAAATAATACTTTATAGATTGATTCATAATGTCTAATACACTTTTTATTTGAATGTACTCATAAAAGTCGTGCTTGTTCTGTTCCCCCAGCTCGAATAGTGCCGGCAAGGGATATAAGTACAAGCTCCAGTCTGGACATTTTCAACAACGAAGGCGCCAATATAATTAGAGACGGATACAATTTACATTCAAACCTGCCTGCAATTAGGCATTCTAATTTAGCAATCTAAAATATCTTGAGTTATGAATGTTTAAATGAAGTTTTTATCCATATGGCATCCTATTATAGTTATTACACTATAGCTTGTGGCAAACGAGTTGTTTACGCAAGTTATCATGTTATACCTTTGTTTACCTTTATTTACTACAATATCTAGTGCGATCAAAACTATACAATAAAATACCATTTGTAATGTTGCTTTGTAAACCCTCGTAATGGATGATAAAATAATAATATATCCTTACTCTCATGCAGAGCAGTAGCGCGATGCAGACGAAGCCAAGCACAGGGTCCCAGAGCGAAGCGGAGTGCAGGTTACGGAATATGGAAATCCACTGTTGCAGAAACGTGTCACCGGTGACCTTGATAGCGAACAGATCCTTGACCTGCGAGGTAGCAATCATGAGCGCCACGGCGGACGTGAAGCCGGACGACACGGGGCCGGACACAAAGTTGATGAGGAAACCCAGCCCGAGCACACCCATAAGCAGTTCCACGAGGCCGGTGAGGAAGTTGAGGAGGATGGCCTTTTCCACAACGCCGCCGGCCACTTGCCAAGTAAGCAGCGATGCGATGGCGGTGGGGCCGGCCGGCACAGCGCGACACCCGCCCAGCACGATGTAGATAAAGCAACCCAGAAACGAGCCGTAGAGCCCATGTTGTGGCGGTAGACCGGCGATGTTGGAATACGCAAGTGACTGTGGAATCACGGTCAGGCCCACAGTAATGCCGGCAATCAAGTCTCCAACAGCCTTGTCCGCATTATATCTGTTTAACAAACACAATCGCATGTTTTATTTTTTTACTTTTTTATTATGATCAATATTAACAATTGACCTATAGCAAGATAAGCATTCTGTGGCAATCGGTGTTATCAGTGGGGGACTCACTGCGGCAGCCAGGCGGTGATGGGCACCCGCTTGTGCAACGTCTTGCGGTTGCAGCGCCGGCGCAACGCAGCGCGCCAGCCCTCGCGCGCGCCGCCTTCCGACACTGCAACAACACACACAACGTTACTGCTCGGCGCCACATCTAACTCACTTTACTCAAAAAAAAGCACACTAGTAGACGCACACCTAATGACACGATACAGTTTCGATGACATTCTAGCGATCTAGAACCATTCACAATGCATCGTTTTCTGATATTTAGTTTCCTCACGGTATACAATTTTCCCATCGCTCGAGCGATTCCTCTAAATTTTGTTGAGGAATATATAATACGTTTTTAAGATCGATAACGTTGCAAGAGACCGGGTGTTTATGTTTCGAATACTTTAGTATTAAGAAATGAGGGTAGATATGCTTTTAATAATGCAACGGCGGGCAGCCGCGCCGGTAAAGCGCACGCGGCGGAGACCCCTCGCGCCTCTCTCAAGGGCGTACGTTCGCGGCCTTCGTGCCAGCGGACGACCAATCGATTGGATATTTTATTCGATGCCGTATGTGCGAGTCATCGCACTTTAATTGAAATACAAGCAGTACACAAGAGGCGGAGGCGTAGGCGACGGTCAGTTGCGACGCAGTACTCACGGATGTAGTCGTTGCTGGCGTGCTTGTCGTCGGGCGGTGGCAGCGAGCCGGACGACGCATTGTGTTTGCGCCGCGGGATCATTCTGCTGATGACCAACACACTGTTAAAATTGGTGCACTGGGAGGTGTAGCCGAGCGCGGCTCAATCGAATTACATCGCTATGACGGACAAATTGAACATCGTTAAGGGCAAATACAAATTCTAAACATGTTTTTGTCACCAAGAAGGTACAAGTAACACTTTTGTCTTGAGAGATCAGTACCAAATAAAAATAAATAATTATAATCAGTAAATCAAAAACTATAAGCGCCCCTTTTGGTAACTGCCGGCAGAAGAAATTTGACTTCTATTGTAGTGAGAACATAAACTTAAATTGCTTTGTAAAGAAAACTTACATCATGAGAATAAACAAAATATTTGAATCTATATTTTGGCATACCACATGTATTTAATAAGGATGAAACATAGACAAGAACAAAAATTTTAAGACGATAAAAACACAATAGGTACCTACTATATTCATAAAAAAAATATTTAATTGCACTTATCATTAAATGTAAATAAAATGTCAGCAGTGGGTGCGCTACAAACATTTGGAAATGTAAAAAATAACAATAAGAAACAACAATAGCCCAGGCGCCTGAGCTAATCGCGTCCAACCAGCTCTAAGCTTCACACAGTCTGTAGCACACTGCGATAATGTGCTCTGATATTTGAACAGCTTGTATTCTCATCGAGCCTTTGTTATTTTGTTCAATATACAACTCGTCTGTCGTTATTAGTACGTAGTGTTATAAAACAATCCAGTAAGTTGTTGTGGCGTTGACATGTCTTTGTACTAACTTATCCAGGGACATAGGCATATATTGAACGCTACTTCGCGTTTCATCAAGTTCTTGGTTCGTTCGTCGTTTTGACATCTAAGCGGTAAAATATGTATATACTAGTACTTTGGTATAATAGTATTTAGTAGTCGACTGCCTTGTTGGTCGAGCGGTTGCAAGCGCGACTGCCGATCGGGGTCCTGAGTTCAAATCCCGGGTCGAATGCTATTGGATTTTTCTAATTTAGAATTTCTAGTAGTGACTCGGCGTCTAGATTTGTGCTCAATGCATGGCAGTAGACTCACCATTTATTCCATGGAACTTAAACGTAACTGGTGAAACGTGGGAGTGTACTACACCCCTCTGCCTACCCCTTCGGGGATTACAGGCGTGATTTTGCGTTTAGTATTTTAGTATTGATTCAGTCTAAATCGCAAGTCAGTAAAAATAAATTTTATGAATCACTGAAAGAGAACATTTATATGAGATGTCTCGTCTCGAGAACAATATGAGATATCTCGTCTTTAACTAACGAAGTTTGAAAAAAAGTCGGTCACTGAACTCGCTATCCAAGCAAGCATATCATCGGAATCAAAAGTATTATTATCAGTGCTGCAGTTATTTGGGAAGCTTTAAACCGATATCGGTCGATTCCTATTTACGTGCTCAAACTTTATTATGGAATTTCCCTGATACATTTGGTAACAAAAAGTCATGCTCATCGAATCGTTTCTATAATTTTCATATACCTACGAGTAATTTTGAGCAGTACTAGCAATTGTGAAGTAAAAAAAATAAAATTAATGTAATGAGTTATTAGTGATCAATAAATTAAAATAGCGAGCACAAGAAAGATACACTTTTGCATGAAATCCTCGCAACGGGGCGGCGCGCGCACCCGCCAGCTCGCAATCGATCCGCGGACGCGACGACGACGGCGCCACCTGCGCGCTACTGGACCTACTGAAGCACTCGGCCGGCTAGTTGCCGGTAAATAAAGTATGACGTGCCTACCTAATCACCGAGCTTGTACGCCCCACTTCTAATACTGACGCCTACTCGATAAATACAACATCGTAGAGGATTGGTCGCAAAAGTAAATACTAACCCACTCATCTGTACACAAATCTGTATTAAGTTGATCTATGGATAATAATATCTGGGTAAATTTATTAAAAAGTAAATGAGTAAGCATTTCCATGTCAATGCTAGCAAAAGTGTAAGGCACAGTCGGCCTGCGAACTTTCTGGTTTAGGGCGCCGCACATCGAGCTCAGTGCGCGTCGTGCGAGATGTCTCCTGCTCGACGACCATTTCCTCCCTGCACTGTTATACAAACAATGGACGCAGATATCAGTCGATGCGGTGCAGACGGTTTGAGCGTAAATCGCGGACGTGAACATAAAACGAAATAATATTATGTTCAGTACACACGAGTGCGATGTCAACGGAACAGGTGGAAGTGCAAAATTAAATCAGCTTCGTAATTCCCTATTTAAAATAATAAATGATTCCTCTTTTTAAGCAGTACCTAAAAACTAAAATGTTGTTGACTGAAATTTATATTAAGAGTGTTTTGTTAGATAAAATTATTTCTTCCAGATAAGATCTAACCATAGCACATTATATACATATATCCACTCATGTAGGATAAGCTAAATTCATTTGAGCAAAAGACCAAAGACGTATAAATTTTACTGACACAGTCGATGAAAATCCTAACATGTAAATCACGTTAATACTTTCACTCGCACTTCTTCAGAATACGTTAGGTATTTAAAAAAAAGGAAGGTCCTTTACATTGCACAAAATAATTATTATTTTGTACTACTGCTCAGTAAAATTTGTACAGTAGTACTTGTTACAAAGTTAAACGTATTGAAGATTCAATACACGAAAATGACGCTAGTTCATGAGCCCCGAGATCAATAAGAGCAGTCTATGGTTGATACTCTTTACACATCGCGAAACAGCCCGCCGGCCACCGGGAGACGGTGGTTTGTCCGTTGCGTTATTATGATACACTTGTCATAACTACGTAGGAATTCTGGCGCTGTTGAGTCGACTGTTCCGCGATGGGCTCCTGATACGAGACCGGGGTGAGATGGTGTAACTCACTGGTTGCGGCGATCGGGGTGCCTGTGTCAGGTGCACATGGGGCGTGGCGCTGTGCGAGGCGGCGGCAACGACGACGTGTTGGAGTTCGGGCCCGGGTCGGTGGAGGAGGCGGCCGTCGCGGGGCGCGCCGAGTGCAGCAGAGCGGCAACAGAGCGATCCTGAGCGCGATACGTGCGAGCGTCGACGCGGTCCGAACGCGACTGTTGGCCGGCCGGGCGGCGGACTAGCGAGGCGCGCTCGCGAGATGCGCCACACTCTCGGCGGAGGCTGCGCGTGTCCGCCCCTCACCCCGCGGTCGCCCCCCAGCGCCCTGGACCACCGGCGGAAGCAGCGACCACCCCGCTCCTAGGGGCTGTTTGCTTTGACGCACATCCTCTCACATACATATACTATTATTGTACGTAACTGTAATCACCTTTTAGGCATGCTTATTAGCATTGTGTTAAACGAAACACTATTCGATTCCTATAGATTTAGAGAGACAATTTGATGCGATTGCTTCGTCAGGAGCTTTACGAGCAATTTGACGAACACGAGACGAGCGTTTGTTCGTATATAGAAACGTTCACGGGCGACTCACACCTGCCGCTCTCATAGCAAAACAACTTCGTAAAATATTCACCGTCAGCTGACACCTTTGTACCGTCAGTTCTTATCGTTATCTACGGCGTTATTCATTACTTCGAAGAATCAATTGGCTTCCGTTTAAAATAGTAATGAGGAGTTGTATGATGCAAATTAATTTGTAATGAAAAAGGTAGGTACGAAAGTCGATCCGCTACGACGCGGCGACGAGTCGAAGCCAACAGCGAAAGGAACAGAAATGATACATTCGGATTCAACCAAGGTGTAAAGGAAAATCAACAGGAATATAATAAACTGAGTGAGAATATTTATAGGGCCGCTGCTGCATGAGTCATATACATATGTACGTAGCGGAGTGGGCGCGTGTGTGTGTGCTGCACAAAGTATCTGAAATAATAACACTACAATGACTAATCATTTGCAATTTATTAATTATTGTTTTATGTGTTTCCTAATAATAGCACTGCTGCTATACATAACAACGATATACATAACTGATATCTCTGTAACACTGCACATTGTAGGTAGCTGTACATTGGATTCACTTAATTACATCGTGCTGATGTTCTCATGATAATGAGCATAGAAAATGAGATATATTATAGCTATGTTATTTTTAATTATTTAATATTGTAGCTATTTTAATTTTATTAGTTAAATTATTTTCTTCGATAAGCGAGAATAAAAGAAGATACCATAAACAGAAATGTTGAATTATAAATGACGAAAACAATAGTAAAATTAATCGACTAATCAAATTAGAGCAGCGCCATAAAACACGGCGTTGTGCGCATGCGCACACGCGCGCACACACACTTAGGGGCACACAGACGAGTGACGCGCCTAGTGCCGAGCAATAACATCAATGTTTACAATAAAGTTGTACACTATATATTTATCTAGTCTTCACGGTATTCATTTAGTACGGAGATATTCGCTGGATACTTCAACACACAGGCAGCGCACTACATATTGCGAGGCTTGCGAAAGTTGATCCCGATTCTGGATCGTTGTAGTATATTGGCGACTACTGGACGGGGTACATGTTAATATTTCCTCATTTAAACAACCATTTATGTGCGCACAGACAAGCTTCGATTGAAATGAAACCAAAACGTCATGCACTATGTTAAGGATACAGCAAACCGTAAGAAATATGGTCGCGTCGCGAACAACGCACGTAACGAACTAATAAGTACGAGTACCTACACTATTAATCGGAATAGTGCGGACTCTTTCGAAAACTGTTGGTGATTGAATTCCACCGATTATTTTATATTAATGGCTAATATTTAACGATTGCCACACATGCTTTATTTATGATATTTTACAGTGGTTACACCGGTAAGTGTATTTTAAAACCTTGAACAATGTACGTATGTACAACGTAGTCGTCGGCCCGCCGCGGGCAGCAGCTGCGTTGCGGGACCGAGCTCTTCTCTGACCCGCTCATTACTGTATTCTTGTGATTACACGTGTGCAGCCGCGGGACAACACTACTGAACCTGCTGTCGCGCTGCGCACGTCTCCATCATTTATTTATTCACACGTTAATGCTCACCGCGAGAATTCCTAACAAAGGACGAACTTATTACCTAGTGACTATTACTAATATTTCATAGATGCGCGCACTTATGTATTTGTTTGTAACCGAAAGGTTCGTTAAATTTACTGGCCTTTTATATTAATTAGTCGCTTAATAGTCTTCTATGGTCTTAACGTAAAATATTACCTAAATCGATCTCTTACTTTATACAGCGTCCTTGTGGAATATTAACTCCTAAGATTGCATCGTTGACTGACCCATTGGTCGAGTGAATGGAAGCGCAACTACTAATAGAGAAGTCCTGGATATACCCTGGGGATCAAGTACTATTGGATTTTACAACTTAGAATTCCTTTTTAGTTAAAATTTGTATAAGTGGCCTGGAGCCAGAATGTATGGCAATAGGCTTAATCCTTCTCCGTGGTGGCACGTAAACGTAACTGGTAAAACGTAGGAGTGTACTGCACTCCTTAACCTACCGCTTCGGGGATTACGGGTGTGATATTACGACGACATTGTCATTATACGTCTTGTATCTTCGTTAAGTGTATCGATTTGTTCAAACATTAATGTACGTATGATGGGGCACATTTAAGCGAGAGCGTAAAAAGTGCCTATATGGATATAAAAAAAAATTATTACGCACGCTGCGATGGGCGAGCACGTGCGCGGGTCGGCGACCGCGGCACCGTTTGCCGACGACGTAACACGTACCCATTCCCGTCATTAATTATTTTACTCTCATAATAACAATACTGATGATCTGCTCAACATTTAAAAATCCATGCTATTACTAGGATCGATGAGCCGGCGTGGCAACCGGGCGCCGAGTGTCGCAGGAGCTTAACTGCGGCGCGTGGCTCGGCCGACACCACTCGCGCGTTGAACTCTTTCCCAAGTGCGGCAACCGTGAAGTGCGCTTTTGTACCTTTCCACTTACGTTAGATAAAGCTTACACAACAGTTATACTTGCTTTCAGTTACGCCTGTATGAAGTAAAAAAAATATTGTGAAAACAAGATGCCTCCGTTAAGTTCGACAGAACCCTGACTGTCTATCACATCGCTACACGTTCAAAATGGTCGGACCTTTGTATTTTATTCGCACGAAATAACTGTCGCTACAAGCAAGCACCAGAACTTTAATAAGTAGCATTCAGTACAAACGGCAGTCTATTGACAACGTTGTGGATGAAGGCAGTCGTCGCAGCCGCCGGAAGAGATAGAGAGGAGAGAGCTGGCGGCGGGACGCCAGACTGGCTCCCGCGGCAGCG
This sequence comes from Parelbella ahira ahira, assembly GCA_018244795.1. NCBI lineage: Eukaryota > Metazoa > Arthropoda > Insecta > Lepidoptera > Hesperiidae > Parelbella > Parelbella ahira. The sequence goes on along the minus strand of DWME01004707.1, from coordinate 4,913 downwards.
CGGCGGCCCGCGCGGACCTCCCCCGCCCAGTGCAGCGCCCACCGCTCTCCGCGGTCACGTGCCGGCGGCGCTTGTGTGCGCGACGTGCGCAAGCGCCCCGCGTACGCACACTCGCCCCGCGACCGGCCACCAATAAGTGCACCGCCCATCTCGTGCATGCGTCGAACACTGACTTTCCGCTGCTTTACATATGTATAAACACAGCTGCCGTAGATGTTGAAAGAATCCTTATAAGATGTTTAACGTTAAAACGGTCAATAAATATAATCTAATCAATAAATTCAGCTTTAAGGCGGAAAGTGCAGAAATTATGTTTCAATACTTTGAAATAAATTTTGAACGGCGGAAGCTTTATGTCGTAATATATTATGTATCAACATAGTGCCTAGTGCGAGGCGCGCGGACGGGTCGGGGCGCGGGAGGGCGCAATTAAAGCGAGTCACATGACGGCGCGCCGCTGATTGATATGCGCTGTTAGTGCCCGCCGCACTCTCCTCCCGCGGGGACTATGAGCGAGCATGTCGCTGCTTGGAGCCGAAGCTCGTGTTATGTCGGGATACGTTATAACGTCGTAGAACAGTATTAAGCGCAAGGTAAGCGGCCCTTTAGTGCAAGTTTTGAAAATTATTTACTTCGGTGTAGACTATGAACAGAAACGACATTGCAAGTCATGTTTATTTAAAACAACTGCTTCTTTTTCATCAGTTTATCAGTCACACGTCAATGGACATGATCGACGACCTCTACGACACAAGCTGGTAGTGGTGCGGGTCAGCGACTCACGCATAAGTAAGGCTCGTGGTAGAGCACGCGACGCGGCGCGGGCGGTGTGAAGTCCGGTTCTCACGGCACAAGGACGTAGGGCCGCGACCGGGGACGTCATGTGACCGGTGGGGAGACCCGCGGTCACGTGACGTCACAGTGGCTGTGCGCTGCGCACGCGCCGGCTCCGTTCTCGTTTAGAAAGTCTCCTTTACGCGTTTCTCTACAACGCACAATTTCCTCGAAGGCCTCCCACAGGTTTATGCGAACGCGTGACCGGCGCGACTAGTCGCAGCGTGCGTTGCCCGGCCGGGCTCGCGCTGACACTTGTGCTTGAACACACCATTTATAAAAGTCACGAAGGTACTCCAAAAACCGCACCGGTAAATAGTACCTTATTTGTCGTCCCTGTATATTGGGATCAGGATAGGAGCTAAGATATCTTTTACCTGTCGTAAGACTCGAAATAAAGAAGGTAGTACCTTGCTCGTGCCATTCCTATTTTTAGTATCGAGTGCTGTAGTGACTTTCAGTGCCAGGTCTTAATACATTAAATTAAATGGGTAATACCTCGGGGAGCTACTTTCGCAAGTGCATTATCTTCGCTGTATATACCTACATCAAACACAAACTCAAATACTAACACAAACACATTCACAGACACAAACTGAAACGCATGCTGTTAATTGTAAGTACTTTATATACATAAATCATATAATAGTAAGAAGATATGGAAGAGCGGGGCATCCTGACACTAGTCTATTTAAAAGGACGACGCAACGACGGGTGATAATGTAACATCTTCGATACACACAAACCATGTTTCATTTTTTTATATATATTTATTGCACTATGTCACTACGTTAACTGTTAAAGATGTTCTAAAACAACTGGCAGGTCTTCTTATCTTAAAAATGTTATGAACTCACGAGGATGGACATGGTAAAAAAATATGTACAACAATAATGTATCGAAGAGAACAAAGTGCATTAATGTTGAACGTAATATCTATAGGTACTACGCATTTTATTCGCGAACTGCCCGGCGACGTACCACTAACACGTCGTTTGAACATTCAACGAAGAATGTAATTTTAAACAAGCAACCGACTCGAAAATAGCACAGAAGCGCAGCAGCCGGCTTGCCGTGGCCACGGTGCAGTGGCTACTCAACATTACCCACGCGCAATAGCTGCAGCAGGAGTTAACGATGTTTCGTTACGAGCGGCGGCTCCGTGTTCAGTGACCGCTTTAACTGAATAGGGCTGGTGTACGAATATCCAGAACGAAGACAATAACATTAAAAGTCATGGCACACTTACTTGTCGACTAGCGTATGTACATCGATACGTATAGAGACTGTTTCACCCACTCCTCGATTCATTCCGCATCGACTGATGGTATAATGATCGGTGGGTAGGGTCGCACTAGCGGCGTGCGCGGCCGCGCTCACGTGACGCAGAGTGCACTCATTACAATTCAGTGTTCAACAACAGCAATGAACTAGTTGTGTTTATCATCAGCGTGTGGCTCCCGTATGGAGCTCATAATATGAGATAAGAACGTTTTAGTTACTTCGATTCGTCTCGCATAAGGCCATACCAGAACAATATATGAACAACGTGAAACGAACTATTTACATCGTTTATGTGCAGCTCGACGACCTTGTAAGATAGTGTCGATACTAACATAGCGGACACTTGGGGATAACGATGACCGGTAGCTGGTAACGACCAACACACAACATGCGCTGCCACTTCGCCGCGTGCCCATGCCCGAGATGATCGACAAATGAATGGCCACAAGGCGGCGCTCGCGACGGCAGGGAGCGCAGAGATCAATCAGCGAGCTGTGCGCCCGAGATCGATTCCTCGTTTAGCTAATGACTTCAATTTAAAGTAGCGCCCCCCTCCTCCCCATCTCTCTCTTACAGTAGTTTAATAGTCGTTTTATTAGTTCCTCGAGTCTTATGTAAAGCTAAAATGAGCGTGACCTTGTGCGTTCCGAATGAATTATATCTACTCCAGTATTTTTTCTAGTTTATATTACTCCAACCTAGTTATTTATTTGGTGACAAGGAGAATTTTTATCGACGTTCAAATAGCGCTTTTATCAAAGTATAGACAGTTTCTCGATACATAAACTTAGACTACATAAGGCAGCATGTCATTCGATCAACGTCCCGGGTGTTCTGTGCAGGTCTGTGCTCAGTTCAAAATGTTACGTGTGGTTACGTGCTCGGACAGCCGAGCCCAGCGCGACGTGTTACCTACATTACAGATTCTGTGCCACTTCATTCCGCGCTTCACGCACGTCTCGTGTACGTTTATTGAGCGGCTATTCTCGATAAATATTGTATATTGCGTGGGCTAACAGAATGTTCAACTACCAAATGAAGGTTTACATTTTAGGCTCACTGTGTTTTTTCTAATGTATCGTAAGTTAGAGAAAATAACAGCACACTTGAATCTGCCGCAAAGGAGCTGCAATTGCGCTGCGGCTTATCCGAGGGAAGTGGGACAACGTACACAAGTCTCCTGTCTACACGCATGTGGAAGAAACTTATTTATTTAAAAGAGATAGTAGGTACATGTCTCACACAGTACGTTAAAACGCTAATAATATGAGAATAGAGAAGGAAATATACAATACCTGAAGAAAAAATAAAATTGATTATTTCAGTAGTTTGACATTTTTCAGATTTTATGGGACGAAATGCATTCGTTCCCTAATTAAAAATCTTAATAAAACGAAAACAGGCAGTAGCCGGATGGTACACTAAACAAATTGAAAATTCGCATAACTTTTTTCTGGATCTCCTCTCGTGAATAACAAACGAACAAGACATGTTTTAATTTACAACGAATATGTACTTAAATCGTGTGCCGTAAAAAAGGTCACAATCCTGACATCACGGAACGCAGTAGAAATTTCCTCTTCCTTCGCCCTATATTATCGTGTTCAACCTTCTTCAAATATCTCGTTAATTTATATGATAACACTTCGGGATCCTTTGAACTGTTTTTGGGGCAAATAAATCCTAATAAAAATACAAGCAAAGTAATGGTATCCCAGCGAGCAACGTTAATGAATGCTCTCAATGCTAACGCGTTGTTACCGCAGCCGGCGGCCGCCGAGAGAAACGACAGCGTCGTCAACGGCAGCGCTGGCGAGGCCGGCGCGATGGCTGCGGCTACTCGATTACGTGATGATAACCTGCAGCGGCAAGGCTGCGCCCTCACTAACCTGATACTAGCACCTTATATGGACGCACGTGACTTCACACCGCTCGCGAAATACAAACTCCAAGGAAGACGGAAGATATTGAAGGTTCTCTTAAAATACTTGTAACTAACAAAGATAAGTGCTCTTGAATAGTGGAAGCGGCCTCGTTTTCTCGAGAACCATGTGTCAGAAGAATTAAAGTAAGACGAGTATCTCACAACGTCTACGCCACGTAGGTAAAATCCCGACGATCCCAAACAGGTAACATGAGCAGATGATGACTGTCACAGATACAGAGCATGCACTTGGAGCTCCTTGTTCCGTCGTGCCGTGCGGTGCAATGTCGACCAGCTTGTCAGAGCACTAAGCTGGCATGTAACGAAATGTAAGCAGAGAGTTCGCTTGATATTAGTTGTCACACATTAAGGGGTCGCCGCCGACCAAAAAGATCAAATATCATCGATTGCTGATTTGTGCATTATAAACAAAGTCTCGTTTTTTCTTGTTAAGTTTAAATCGAATTTTTTGATATATGTTTTAAGTTGTTTTCCGGAAGTATCCATGTGCACGTGCGCCAAAACTTTAATAATCCAGATATTAAAAGGTGCGGCGATGAGGCCGCCGCGCGGACGCCGCGGCGTCGCGCCCTGTTCAGCGACTCCCCGACCGACGAGCGCCGTCGCTCGCAGCGGGCGCCCTCGGTGCCAATTACTGACGCCGTAGGGGCCCTATCCTAAAAAGAATTTCCGCAGTATCAATAACTATGAATATATAGACTAAATTCGTTTACTGGTAATCATATTTGACTCGACCCAAAATAAAAACGTAACCTCACGCCTGTAATCTCGGAAGGGGTAGGCAGAGGAGTGTAGTACTCTCCAACGTTTCACCAGTTACGTTTAAGTCCCATGGAATAGGTAGTGAGCC
>DWME01004706.1:0-15937 GCA_018244795.1 Parelbella ahira ahira | reverse complement strand
TACTTATCTTACATAAAAACGTAATATCACGCCTGTAATCCCCAGAGAAGTAGGCAGAGGAGTTTAGTACACCCCCACGATTCACCAGTTACGTTTACGTTCTATGGAATAGGCTGTGAGCCTATTGCCATACATCGGGCACAGATCTAGACTCCGCGTGACTACTAGAAATTCTAAATTAGAAAAATTCAATAGTACCCGACCCGGGATTTGAACCCAGGACCTCCCATCGGCAGTCTTAGTAGTATCGGTTGGTACTTAATCTTACATAGAATAATATAACATCCCGTCTGTATTTCCCGGAAGGGATAGGCAATGGAGTGTGATACGCACTCACGATTCGCCAGTTACATATGTACGTATGTCCCAAGTCCAATTATGAAATGGGGGGTGAGCCATTTGCCAGACCCCGGGCACATATCCTGACTCTTGGTAACTTAACATTGGATTCTCTTAAAATTGTTAAGCGTTGTTTAGCGTTGGTGTAAACGTTAAAAATAACGCAGTTCGTGTGGGCATACAGCGGCTACCGGCACGCCTGTCGGCCGTGTTGTACGATGTTATTCGTAAAATTACTAAAAATAATGTTCGTTCTCAACACAAGACGAAATTTAGGTATGTCTGTATGTATATATACTCGTTTTCATATGTTTATATATACGCGAATATAACATTGTTATTTTTGAAATATGACAAAAATATTTTTTTACCCTAGTGTTCAGTGAGATTATAGTTTTCATAACTTTAAAACTTAACTTACTTCAAGCCGAGGACAGGCCGCGACGGCGATGATTGGGGGAGACATACGTCTAGCAGTGGAATGAGATAGGCTGATGATGATGAACTTAATATGATGGAATTTTCATAATGGGTATAAATTGTTTTATTAATGCAAGGAGAAAAAAGAAACAGTGGGTAGTAATAGACAGGTCACAGGAGATGGTTCTTGCAAATGGAGAACTGGCACTAACCTCGAGTAAGAACACATTAATGGCAGTCCTTAGCCAATTCAGCTTAGTAAGGGCTAAGAATATTAGGTAGTTAATATTAAACAGGATAAGACTGCAAGAATGTTAGATATAGATTGAAATAGTCATTGTAGATGATTTTATACTGTAACAATAATTTCTGCCATAATTTAGTGACGCCTGTGCAACGTGCCCACCGTACAATTTCCCTTACATGAAAATTTGCCAAAGGTAGTCATTTCTCGAAGGCCAACTACGTTCGCCATTACAGATCGCTTACAATCCTTAGATAATTAATCATCTCATATTCCTAATTAAGGATTACTGTTAAGAATGTATTGATAATAAATTAGATATTGGGTTTTAGTAGGGTTTTGACCAGTTGGCGGTGGGTGGCATTCACTGTTCGCTGACAGAACTGCAATGTGCAGAAACCTTACAAAATGTATTGTCTAGTTGAATACAGTAATCAGTAGGTACTTATTGATTATTTTTACCTTCGATATACAATAGAAAGAGACAAACATTGGATCAATTTACCGGGTTAATGAGTATTCATGGATAAGGGTTGTATTATAAGTTATACTACGTACGTACGTATATCTTCGAAGGGGTTGTAGAGAAGTGTGTTGCTGTCACGTTTCACGAAATATAAGGTGTGAGTGTTTGGGCAGCCAGCTATAACGAGCCCGTACTCTGTGCTGCTACTTGGAATGTCACCTTAGAAAAGTGTGGAAGTAACAGTATAAAATTATACTTTATGAACAGAACAGTGCCTCCAGAAGTAATCAGTTTTGAAATGTACGTAACATACATAACATCACGTCTATAATCCCCAAAGGGATAGGCAGAGGGGTGTAGTACACCCCCTCGTTTCACCAGTTACGTTAAGTCCCATGGAATAGGTGGTGAGCTTATTGCCATACACCGGACGCAATTCCAGACTCCGAGTCACTACTAGAAATCCTAATTTAGAAAAATCCTATAGCACCCGACCCGGTTTTGAACCCAGAACCTCCCGATGGGCAGTCGCGCTTGCAACCGTTCGACCAACGACTCGTACTAACTACTAAACACTCGTACTAAGTGGTCGGCGACAAAGCAGTAAGGAATTTACACTGATTACACGCTATTCCAAATTGAACTCAAAATAAATACTAGATTACTTTGCGGAGGTCCGTCGAGCACAATTCCGATGCTACGCACGTCTGGTGATCGAGTGTAAGATCAAAATGCACCTTATCACAACGCGTCATTAGGTACACATTATATTGTAAGAGCAATAGTCGATACGTAACTAAAACATCACATATCGCTTAGCGTGTTGTTCTAAATTGAACTTTATGATCATGTTAGTTGAGTACCGAAATGTCTATAGGGTATTTTATCGAGACCGTAATGTCTATAAAATGTTTATCAGAGCTAATACTCTATCCTCGTGGCGGAGGTCATGGCTGCTATCGCGTACCGTTTTGTACTGATTTTTGTTTCATATCGCGCACGCTGCAGGAAATCAGTAGCCATTGAAATAAGAGCGAATTTTTGAAGCCAAAGAAAGAAGTGGTTATTATGCCAACATACTAAAGTAATAAAATATATTAGTACGTCAGTACCAGGCAATGAGATGTGTGCAGCTTGCTTCAGTTTGCTGGTTGGCCTGTTGGCCGCCTACTGTCTCAATATAAGCGTTGAATAAGGATAGTATTAGAAGCCGAGTGTTCAAAGCCGAATGCTTTTCGGTTGTCGGAAGTTGTAAGGGGATTTAAAAAACACTAAATACTTGAAAACTGCTAGACATTATTGGGTCAAATGACATGCTTAATAATCGTAATTTTACAAATATCAAACGAGCGTGAGGTGATTAACTTCTACTGGTTTATGACTGCACATTTTGCTATCATCATCATTATTATCATAAGCATCAATTCTTTTTGTGGCCTTATTTGGACAAAGTGTTTCTCTGAGGATGTGAAGGTATATAAGATATATTTGGGCGCACTGTGATTAAGCACTCCAACGGTGTCCTAAGCGGAAGAAACCTATCTCTCGTTACTCGCAGGTAGAACTAATTGTGCACGCCATTTCTATTAGCGTTGGTGTCCTTACACTGCTCCTGTAACATTGGCAACTCGAACTTGCCCCTTTATTATCAACCGCGTGTTAATGACTGTGACATAAAGAAAAGCACAAAGAGAGCCCCCTTTAAAGCCGGAAACGCAGTGACCACTCATTGGCCGCTGCAAATGTTCATAGGCGACGGTAACCACATACCAGGTGGCCGTTCTGCTAGTCTGCTGTGTTAAATGTAAAAGATAGTTCGTAAAGCTTAATAACATTACAAAAAAGTTGACTTGACACCTGTAGCGAGCATGTGTACGCACGTACCTACATATTTGCCAATATAATTAACCTGCCTTGTGCGGGCGGCGTCGCGGCGCGCGAACGGCCGAGGTCGCACAACCGGGTCAGTGGGTCACGTCTTAGCGGGCCTTGCGGATCCGACCGGTTGGTCAGCCCTGAACTTGATCTGGGATTCATGTGTTATGTCATGTCGCCGTTTGGCGTCCTATACACACACGAGTACGATTCTTGCACGTGCGCTGTCTGTAGTTTTGGTTTTTCGTGTCTTATTGGTCACAGTTAATGGAATTATTAATAACCTACATTTTATAAATATATTTGCCCCCTATGTACGGCAATTTCTCTTACCCCATATTGCACGGAATGTATAACATAAATGGTAAAAAGTAGCAGTTCTACATTCCAATGCCTACCCCTTCAGGGAAATACGGCGGTGATGTTATCTGATTTAAAAACAAACGAATTACATCGTAATGTGACACACTTATATTTACTTGACATTATGAATTGAGCAAGTGGTTATAGACCGCTTGCCGACCGACAATTAAGAAGCTTAAAATGAAGTAACGATTTGGGTCCATGTTTGTAGCATTGTACCATAAGTATCTATTTTTGAAGTGCTAGATATAATAACATAGTATGCAAGCAGCCAAAGATTGAATGCATAGTTAATTTAACGATAAAAGGTAGTTTTTTCTCTACATGCTCTTTCGGCTTTTACTTGAAAGATGGGAAGTCAGTATCTATATAGAAAATTTCATATGTTAGTTTCATTGATATAGATATATTTTCCTGTGGACCAAACCTTAAAACACATAAATACATACATACCTATATAAATAATATCAGTCCAAAAATGTGGTCACACAGAAAATTCCCATACAATGATATAGCGACAGTGCTAATGGGGCGAACTAAGCTAGTGTGTGTTTCGTATATCCGATATTATATGGTAATGTATTCAATAAATAACACGTACTATAAAATAATACTTCGATGTCCGGATCGGACTTAGAAAAAAAAAGAGATTGTTGGATGTATTTATAGTACCGACACCGTTCGATATGGTTTTGAATGAGCGGAAGTTAATATTTTTGGCGCGTGAATTGGAACGCGCGCGCATTCGTAATTTTTGCTTATAATTTATTTTAATTATTGATTTTAACAACAGGTACCCTAATGTGCCGTTTGAATATTGACGCGAATAATTATGGATATTGTGTTATTGAGAAAAATGTAAGTAACGTGTGATAATCATTATTTATTTAACTTAAATACTTTATGTTTCATTATGTAAAAATAACCTGTACTAAATCTGTAAATGATGTCTAGATGGATTATAAACATACATCGAGATAGATCGAGCTCAGTGGATTGATGTTGGAGAGGTCTATGTGCACCAGTGGACGGAAATAGAATGATGTTGAAGATATGTAGATACAGCAACAATCAATACCCAATAGCAACCCAAAATTCTCTGTATTTTGGTAGATCGTCTACCAGTTTGCTAGGCTAAATTTTAAAAAAGTCAACACTGACAACGTCAACAATTTTGCAAACGATTTGCAACTATTCGCAGTGTTAATGCAAAACTAAAAAAAAAATAAAACGAAAAAACGAAGAGGAACCAACGGCGAGAAGACCTCGAGCGATGTGCACTTAGAACAATCGCGACTGCCATTGGTCGCGCGGAGTTGCGCAAAGTTAATGCAACGCAAGGTCGCGCTTTACTCGCTTATTACTTGCCAGTTTTCGGTTTATTATCACCAAATAGCACACATATGCTTACATATCTCTCTGTACGTTTAAACGAGCAATTCTTGTTTACAACGCCACCTACTGAAGTAGCTTTAGTGTTGTGTCGGTAAAGCAGTTAGTTGCTCCCAATAAAAACTGTAACGTAAAAAAACAACGTAACATCACGCCGGGGTAACAAGCGGTAGACAGAGGAGTGTAGTGTACTCTCACGTTTCGTCTAAATGTCAACACGCCACTGAGCTCGATTTTCAGAGGCGTGCTATAGGAGAGGCCTATGTCTAGCAGTGGACGGCGGTAGGCTGATGATGATGATTAAATGTAATTGTATTAGCAATATTGTACCTATAGTATTATCACATGTTTTCTCAGTCCAATGAGATTGGCTTTAAAATAATAGCTATGTCGATGATATCAGTGCGATCGGCCCGTGTGTTGTGTTACCGCGTTCGCCGCCCAGACACGTGTCTGCGACATAGTTGCGTTTGCACGTGGTCGTTGTATGCATCTATGTGTGTGTATTTCAGTGTAAGAGTATGTGTACACGAAGTAGCTGTATATGGCTCTTATTTAGTCCTAGTGTGCTGGTCTACAGACTTTAATTTTCTTGGTGTTATTTGTTTTCTACTAAATAAGGAGTTTTGAAAAAATATACTGTCAGTGTGGTCTGTTTTAAGCTTTCCAGTATCGCGAATTGGAAAAAATACAAATGCTTCTAACAAAATAGTGTGCACATTATAGAATAGATTTTCTGTTAACTGTACCGCCCCAGCGTTAATACTCCGATATGTCCACTATTCGTTTGGGATGGTCCGTTTATGTCATGGACCCTGAGTGGAAGCAAATTATGTATTGTAATTGTGACTAGAAAAATGGTGTATAAAACAGGAAATATCTTGAGACAGCTCACACACAGTGATTGTTCTCAATATAAGTGGAGCCAGTGACATGTTAACCAGACAGCCAGTAAATACGTATATTTATCGGCTGTCTAGTTACATTATTGTGTACGTAATATTAATATATAGTACCTTCCTGAATACATAGACTCCGTATAAATGCTCGCACTCATCACACAAATATTTATTATCATACAAGTATGAGTTATGCGTGCAAATGGAACCCATAAACGCCGGCTCAGCGATCAAGAGAACAGACAACTGAACTAACGAATCGGTTACAATTGAAGGTACTGCGAGTATTTACCCCTTTATTGTATTGCATAACCGGTAAAACGTGGGAGTACTACACTGGTAACTCATTTGAGGAAATACAGGCGCGCTGTTATGTTACGAGTATGTTGCTAATATAACGTTAGATTTATTACGTGGTCGTTCGATAACCAGGGTTGGCATACCGCGATAGCGACCCCAAACGGAACTGGAAAGTTAAGAGCCGTCGCGCGGAGAGCATTGCCTCGCCTCGGGCCATGCATTACACCATCGCTCGTATTTATTGCCATTAGATACTAGTGTGTCTTCGACGCGGCCTAATTGCGCTCGGCGGGAGCTCATTCAGTTCCAAAAGGAGGATTTTAAATAGGTTCAAATTAAGAATTTACGGCATTATAAAGTTCACATTGATAGTACATCATCGTTATCATCTATTATAGTACCGTTAGGCTTTAACAACATCGCACGACTCTCGACACATGACTCGGCTACTTGCTGTTGCTATTATTAGACGCTATTCACCAATACTATCCGATAGAGTTAGGTCACGCGGGTTAGAATCGGAATCCCGCGGCCACGCGTCGTCGTCGGGACTCTATGCTAGAACGTGCTCTCCTACAAAACCGAACGTGTAAACGATTATTTAACTTATTGTTTTATTAACCCGCAATCACTCACGCGGGTGCCGTTAACGTCCCATAATTGAAACTGAAGAGAAAAAGGTTATTATTCATATTTTAACACGACCGGCCGTCTGACTAGCCTTAAGCGGCCAGTAGAGGCCACTTCGGCGAACGAATGTGTGGGACACCATGTGGCGATAACGTTTGTTCCGTATGGACCCGTCGACGCTTGTTTAGGGAGCCCAACTTGCATTGTTTGCGATTCATATCGTTAGCGACAATGCTATGCTAGCGAATTGCCAAAAAAACGCCCGAATAATTCCGACCTACTTGTGAAGAAGAATCGATTCCCGACTTTAATCTCTAAAGGAAAAGGCCGAAAATGGCTTAACGTACTCGATTTCGGCGTTTAAGAAACTTGGCTGTACGTGTTCGATTCTATGTTATAATGACAAGATACAAAATCACTTGTACGAATCTCTTTCAACGGTTGCCAAGTGATTAGCGACTCCACGGTGCGGATAATAGAGCTCTTAATGAACGATCGGGGAGCTATTGCCGACGATTATATAGAATATAACCTTCCGCAAGAGTAGCGGTTCGGCCTCGCGCCTATCACGTTCAAGGTTCGAATCTAACTATTGGAAGGGCATATCAATTTGAACTTTATGTCGTTCCCAATAAACTTCATATTACGATGCATTATGGTAATGATTACATTTCTTGTTCACATTATAATGTGTTGTAATAATATTATTATTATTATTACAATGCAATAGTTTTGTTTCGTACTTTAGTTTGATTGTTTTTGTTTTAATGTCGCATCCTTCCCTACTGAATACTGACATTGAGTTTAGTAATATCTAGTTATAAGTGTAGGTATTATAAAGAAAGCGATGTCTGAAACTGTTTATGTATCTACTTTAAAATATTGAATGTGTCGTAATGATTCATAACTAAAGGTGTGCTTGTTTACTGAATGCCATTTGTATCGACTTTTATATTTTGGGTTTATTGATTTGAGCCGAATGCAATCTTAGGTGTACACGTTATTTCTCATTCACAAATAAGATCTGTATCCAAGCGCGGAATGAAGAGAGTTGATCATAAAATCAATCCTTATACATTTATCCATTGATGATGTCCATCATAGGGACTTTATAGGTACTTAGTAGGTACTTTAGGTATCAATCTCATCATTGACATCTTTGATACAATACATTATATTTTATTATATTTATATATAAAAGGGATTTCAGAAATTGTGTTATAATTGAGTATATTTTTAAGTATAAAATTTTTACCTGTTCGTCAATAGGGATTTAGTGAGAACATATAGCGCATCGATCATGCCGTAGCATTAACGCAGCATTCAGAAATGCATAGAGTTTTGTTTGGAGTCTCATTCATTGTTTATTTTCATCGCCAACGACTCACGCTGAAAGTAGATATAAGAATTTATTTATACATTTAAAATAGAAGTAGGTATAATATTTAATGACCAAAGGATATCAGGATTCATATCAGGACGGCCTGAAAAATTTTCGACCGAAATGCTACTATGTAGCATGATTTCTTCACATCGATATTTGTCGTCATGAAAGTAGAAAGGAGCTAATAAGTACGCAGAAAGGCAATCAACGCGCAGAGGACGCTTACTAGCGAAGTTATGATAACCCTCAGAAAACAATAGCCATGTTGTATAAACATGTATACAGTAAATATAATTTATCGTCACTGATTTAATATCCTCAAGGTTACAATACCATGCGGAAGGAACGATATACGTCTGCTTGCTTCGGACGCGTTCGGCTGCCTTCGTGCGCCGTCGGCAGTCTTCGGCTCGCTGTTTGGTACCCTTCGTTGCCGCGGAGAAAAGTATTCATGACACGGAAAAATTATTTTCGTTCAATAATGCAACGGCTCTATAAAATGTCTTCATGGCGTTATCATGCTTGTTATGATTGTATCTGTAACTCGTTTGTATAGGTTCTTTTGTTCATCTCAGGAAAAAGTATTAGGTATCAGCCATTCCGAAACACGTAATGTTACTTTCATTTTTGTACACTGCTACCTGCCTATTTTGGATTGGGGTTGGGGTATGAGCTGGGGTAGGTTGCTGTAGCTAATTGAAATAGGGCGTCAGGTAATGTTTAAAGGACAAACTTGTTTTCTAATTTTTAAAGATTAAACTAATTGTAAGCCGAATAAAAATGTAGGGTACTCTTCCTTTTGATTATATCATTACTATTTTCCTTAACATTGTAAAGTTTAAAAAAGATTTTATTGACACAATGTTTGAAATTTGTAGCAACTCCAATATTTCATTAATGGATCATAATCGTTTTGAATTTGATCAATCAATCAATCGCCATTTAAGAATTTTTCTGTTTTTATATTTATAATATTTTATATAGGTATATTCATTTAACTGTCATCTCGAATGTGTGTCGATAGTACGTAGAAACAGATCCTTTGTATTAGCTTTGCTCTGTCAGTTATTGTAGAATTTCAAAAACTTTACATTACAAAAAAAGTATCCCTTATCGAAAGCGTACTTCGTAATAACAAAAGACTAATATGTACCGAATTCGTGTTACAATCGTGTTACATGAAGTATGTATATGAACAGACAACCAACATCTTTCATCTTAAAAGTATGTGATTCGATGAATAGTCGGTAAGGAGCTCAACAGGTTGGCGCCACCTGTTACTGCGTCCGCTGACCGCTCCGTCCACTACCACGCACCACAAATAAACACATCGCGCTGTGTACCGATAGCAGCAGGAAATCAACAAAGTTTTCGAACAAAAATCGAACGGATTGTAACCATGTTTACATATAGCACTAGTTATGGACATCGTGCACTCATTGTTGTAGATTATTTTATTTTTACTATTACTTTACTAAGATACAACTAGCATGTGAATGGATCCTGTCGTTATCTGAATTTCGTTTTAGTCGGTTACATACATATTTTGTAAGACCATCAGTCCAGGAGTATTCGAGGGACTCATTCTATTCAAAAAGCCACATGTGCGTAGGTACGGACTTGTTTGTGAAGATTACTACAGTCATTTCATAAACAGCAGTTGCGAAGAAAGTTCCTGTAGCTATTTACTTATAATGTCTTAATGAAAACTTAGCGTGTTGTCTTTATGTGATAAACTAAACATTGTGAATGCTTTTGGGTCTGGGAAATTACGAAATCAAGTACAGAGTGAGTTTGGCTTAGCAGAATCCACCTACTACAAAATTATAAAGATTTTTTCAAGTAAACATTGTTATAAAATTATTAGTCCATTGAAAAGTTACATTTAGAGTTGCGTTTTTCAGAGCACGCAATTTTATTTTTTTTATGTGTAGTGGGCTTTGCAGGCCTTTTTCCAAGATGGCGGCCGGGGGACAAGGGTGGCGACCCCACAAACTTGGAACTTAAGCTTCTATTGACCCCCCCTACACATTAAAAAAATAAAATTGCGTCCTCTGAAAAACGCAAGCTAGGGCCTAAAAATGTGACATTTCAATGGACTACATATTTATTGATTAAGAATTTCTGTACAGCTACTATTTCAATAAATATGTTATACCTATACGAATTTTATTTCTAATTACGAAATATTTGCCGTATTTTTATAGACCTGTATAAGTGAGACGTACTACACCTGTAACTGTGTAAGCTAGAACCTCGGGTTAGTGAGAAACCTCTATAAGATAAAAAGAGATCGCGCTCCCTTGAGCTCTCACTTATCCAGCATTGACTTTAGATTAGCTTTTTTGTACTGTGGTTCGTGTATATCGTATTGCATGCTTTGTGAAAAAAAAAAATATTAATCGACCCATTTGTCATTCTACTGTTGGAATACAGATTTCCTCTGATATTGTGAGAGTTAAGGCCATAGTCTGCCACGCTGGCCAATTGCGGGTTGGCAGACTTTTCACACATCAGATTTTTTTTTTATAAATTTGTTGTGTTTCTGTGAAATGTTTCATTTTATTTAAATATTAATTAAGTAATTTTTTTCTTAGAAATTGCATTTGATTAGAATTTTACTAATGAGCAACAATAGGTCACTTGGTTTGCAATACTACTACATATCTCTGATATCGGAAATGTGGCGTTCCAATTCCTGGCAATCACTTCTAACTTCAAAAAGTGTTCAGCGTTGAGGAATGACGAATAAATATGTATGTTGGGTTAAAACAGTGAAAGAAGTCTATTTCTCCGTAAGGGAGTTTTTATAAAGCTCTCATCATAATTATCTAAGTCGTGTGAAATCTGCTAAATCCCTCTTAGCCAATGACTATGGTCGTAACCCTTCGCATTTTGAGAAAATATCCGTGGACAGTTTTGAGTATAAAAAATTTAAGACGACAATAATAGTTTTGAAATATTTAACAAGGATTTAAAAGATTTTAGATTTTTGCTTTTGCCAAACATAAGGCGTGCCGGTGCTGGTTTTTTTCATTACTGGCCTACAAGATACATTCTTATATATTGTAACATGTGCTTTTGTAATACTTTATATACATATATATATAAAGGAATAAAACAAATCTCAATAATTGTGTAACAAACAATTCCAAATTGACAGCGTCGTGATCATCCTGAGCCTGTGCCGACCCACTGCTGGACAGGCCTTTCGAATAGCACGCCTTAGATCTTCAGCTCTTCGTACCCGACCACTGCGAACCACTCTCGTGTATACATTATTATACTTAAATTTAATTACCAGACGTATTTACTCCTTGTTCACAGGCGGTAGACTGGTGGTCTGTTGGCGTGCTGACGTACGAACTGCTAACAGGCGCGTCTCCCTTCACGGTGGAGGGCGAGAAAAACACCCAGCAGGAGATCACCAAGCGTATCGTTCGGTGTAGCTACCCCGTGCCCAACGATGTCAGCCCCGAAGTACAAGACTTTATCAAAAAGTGAGTTTTTTATCCATAGACTCGTCTTTTTAAGCCAGTTAATATAAATTGGTAAGATTGATCCGTATTCCAGTTGCTAATTTCGTCAGTCCACTACCACATTTCCATACCTCTAGTGTTAGTTTCTGCAGATGCGTCGGTTACTAGAAAATGAATAGGGGGAGGGACAAACGCACTGATGAGAGACGGCTGTTCAGACGCCACCATTACAAGTCTTGTTGAACAGTCTGCAGCAAGTATTTTTGTTGGGTGGCGTAACAGATAGTTAAGTAAGTGCAACAGTTGACGATGTCGCAGTCGGCCCTGTGGTACCACGATGCTTGTGAAGGAGCCCCACTAGACTGAAGTTCCTTTAACGTGATTCGGTTCCGACTCAACATACGACCAACCTTTTCTGTTCAAAAGGTCATTTTCTCCTCGGGTACCGACTTTACGTTGCCCCATGTTCTTCATCGTACGCCTAGATATACAAGGTCGTTTCGAGGAATTATCACCGATTTTTGTATATGAACTCTCCAGCCCAGAGCTTGAAGCATAGCTGTTGTCACTTGAACATGGCTCTGAAGTGATGCGGGGCTCTGATGCGCAATTAAAAGGTCACCTAGGTAAACAACAATTCTTACACCAATTTGGCACCATTTCTGAGCTGTTCAGTTGATGTGAACGGAGAAGGTTTTTTGGAGCTGTGCTAAGACTGAATAATCGTCAAGTTATTTCTAACAGTTCTTTGTTGTAAATTCATCGAAGGAAACGCCTGTGCACCTTTGAAATTTTCAAATGGGAGTAAGCTTGGCTCAAATCTACTTGCACATCCGGGCATGCGGTTGGAGAAAGTATGGAAGTCGATGCACATTTATCGACTTGGTAGGCCAGAAGGCTTTGCGAACGCCACCTGCTTTATCAAATGCAGAAGAGAATGTATCTGCTTCAATCAGAAGCATATTTGAGGGAGGTATTTACTAAAAGACGCTTTAAGAAGCGGATCCTTTAAATATTGAATAATTGCATTTCTCCTCATCTCTATAATCTCAGATCTATGTCCACAAATGAGCTGAAAAGACCACTTGAAACCTTATGATAATCACGTAACGAGTGGTTGCAAGCGCGACTGCCGACCGACGTAAACGTAACGGGGATTATAGGCGTGATGTTACGTATATGTGGATAGATAGACTGAAAGAGACATTGAGCGCTGTGGACGATAACACCCTATAAAAATAAAACGATAAGTATAAGCGTCGCTGCTACGGACCGATAGAGTGCAGGGAGTGAGAGAAAGCTTATTGTGTGAGAGAAAAGGAGAGCGGCTCCTTTCTCATCTCTACTCCGTGCTGTTTGCTGGCTGGGAGGTGCAATGTTTAGATGTCTTACTGGGATAACTGATCGATTGATAATTAATTGCTCAGATATCGCCCAATGAGAGAGGAAGTTTCAAGTTTAAAGTTGCAATATTGACTGTTGGACAATACTTATATCGCTATTAAAAATGGGGGTTGATGGTAGAAGAATGGAAATTCAGGGTTGTATGTATTTTAAAATGTCAAATCATAAAAAAAAAAAAATTGTAGAAAAAACATAAAAAAATATTTGGGATGGACCACCCTCATAATTTAGAGGTATGAAAAATAGATGTTGACCGATTTTCAGACCTACCCGACATGAACACAAAATTCCATAGGAATCGGTCGAGTCGTTTCGGAGGAATTTGAGAACTAACACCGCGGCACGAGAATTTAATATATAAAGTATGTAATAGATGTAAGTACAGGATATACATTATAAGATGATGAGAGTTAGGCAGTTGGCGATTAGTGTGCAGAGGGTACTGAAGCAGGTTCATATTAGGCGGTAATGTAATAATACCTGTGTCCCTTGTCCGATCACCAGGTTGCTCGTGAAAGATCCGCGGCGCCGTCTCGGCGGCGGCGAGAGCGACGCCGAAGAACTCAAGAGACATGCGTTTTTTCAGGTTGGATGTTTGATTTAATTGCCACCGTTTTTATATTAATTTTTATATTCATAATTAATTAATAATTAATATATTAATGGTTGTTATATTATAAATAACGTTGTTATATTAATTAATTCAGAAAACTACACGTTTATTAAAATATCTTTGTTGGAATGTAAATATTGTCACTAAATCACAAAGTTCATAACTCAGCTATCTTAAATCTTAAAACCATATAATCATTCTGAACAGAGTTCTCTCTCCAGCAGTCGAGCAATTAAATGGTTGTCGGCGATGTTAATGATGAAATTTATTAATGGATTAAATATGTCAAGACTCAATACAGTTGATTATTTTTATTTAAACCGTGTTTGTATCTATCAAGTATCCAACTGATTTATACCATCTTGTAACTTGTTCTCTGTTTAGAGACCTGATGTGATTTAAAAAATTCAAATTTTCTTTCAAGAACAGTAACAGTCAGTTTCAAACAAGTTGCAAGGGTCCCTGTACTAATCTTGAGAACCTATACGATGATGTGATAATAATAACTTGTATCGATCAGTCGCTGGACTGGGAGGCGGTGGCGCGGCGCGAGGTGCGGGCGCCCTTCGTGCCGCAGCTGTCGCACGCGGCCGACACGTGCAACTTCGCCGACGAGTTCACCAGGATGCCGCCCACCGACTCCCCGGCGCAGGCACCCAAGCATCACGACAAACTGTTCCTCGGTGTGTCTACGCGCTGAACTGGCCAGTACACTGGTCACATATGTTACAGAACAGTCGGTCGTTACAATACAGTAGTGTAGAGTTCTGGAATGGAGACCACGTCCCAGCAAACGTAGCGTAAGAAGGCCGGCTAGGAGTTCTCAATCTGACAGAGAATTTTGCATAACAAACAACCGGGTACATACCTATGTATAATATATTTGCAAACAACAAGTTTACTGTCAATGATTAACGATTTCAGGACAAAACTTGGTTTGGTATGTTTCGGAGAGGCGTTTTCCTCGTTCGTTTCCGACAATCAAATTAGGTTTAAAAAGATAACCGATATATTCAATATTTCTGTAATAATGATATATTGTTATTTTCCTTCTTTCAGGATATTCGTATGTGGCACCCAGCATACTGTTCTCGGAGAATGTCATATCCGATCAGATATGGATGCAGGCTACGGGACAGAAGCATGACAAACTGAAAGGATGGGTTGCGAAGGTACTTACATTGTAAATTTTTTTGCAATCAAACAACTTGTAGTTAAACTACTTGTAACTGCCGCCTTTTCGTTTGCTCCTCTCTTCTTAATACTCATATTATATTTAAAGGGGACAGTGAGAGTCAAGGATGCAGCTCAAAAACCAGTAAATTAGAGTAAAGAAATATATTATTAAATGTATTATTCATTACATTCACAGGACTCGCCGTTCTTTCAAAAATACGCCGTGGATCTGAGCACACCCTTACTGGGCGACGGATCGTACTCCGTGTGCAGGAAGTGCATACACAGGCAGACCGGCAAGGAATATGCCGTTAAGGTATATTTAGTTTTTGTGTACAGGAAAGCGGTGAAGAAGCTTTTTTAACTGCTTATATTGAATCAGTTAACTATAAAATGTTTGTTGGAAGTTAGTGTTTAATTTTTACTATCAATTAGTTAAGGTTTGTAAGGGTCGCTTCTCATTATAAAATTTTTTTAAAGAATTAAAACTATTAACAAAAACTTGCGTAGTCTTCTCGTCTCCTATAGTTCCGGAGTAACGGCTGGACGTAAAAAGATAGCGGCCGAACGGCGCATCTAGCGAAACGAATATCACGATAAAGATGTAATTCGTTTTCAGATAATTTCAACGCAGAAGAAGGACATAAAGCAGGAGATCGAGCTGCTGAGGGCGTGCCAGGGCTGCCCGTACATAATCGCGCTGCACGAGGTGTTCCAGGACAGCGCGTTCACGTACATCGTGACGGAGCTGGCGGCGGGCGGCGAGCTGGCGGCGGCGCTGCGCGCGCTGGGCGAGCGCGGGGAGCGCGCCGCGCGCCGCCTGCTGGCGCAGCTCGCGCTCGCCGTGCGCCACATGCACGCGCGCCGCGCCGTGCACCGCGACCTCAAGCCGGAGGTGCGCGCCCGCGACACGCACACCGCCCACACACACCGCCCACACACACACCGACACT
>DWME01004705.1:0-15939 GCA_018244795.1 Parelbella ahira ahira | reverse complement strand
ATAAACACTATTTACTTAAAAGGATAGATATTCCTTTATTTGAATAGAAATTCAGTTAGGTCATAAATTCTACCAGTGAAACGTACATAATACTTATGTAAATAATTAATTATATATATTATACATATAATAATACAACTTTATAATAAATTCTATTAATAAATCTAACACATGCGTCTGTCTCTGTCGTACATCACTGTGAATGTTCAAATTTTAAATTTCATATATTTTAACGTGACTTTACCAGATACCACGTAACGAAATAAAATGGAAGGTCGTTCTCCTTTCGGTACTGTGCACGTAAGTACATTATAATAATATAATCAGATATACGGATACATATGGTATTATTATATTGGGTGCACGCAAGTATATTATCATAAATCTATAGATACTTTTCAGAGAGTTCTTAATAATTTCCTTCGCAGTCCTTTGTTGGAAATTGAAAAGGGACCGACCCTCGTTACAGGGGATCGTTTTGAAGATAGATTATTACATAAATCTTTAAAGCTGGCTACAAATGAGGAGGAGGGTCGAAATATAGAAACAAAAGGACATAAGGACCAAAGTATGTGTTTATTTATGTATGCAGCGGATCGATGGAAATTAAACATGCAATACTTGGATCTGCTGGGGGCTTAGTCACATTGTGTTTGACTGTACCTGGTTGCATTTTACAAATATGTTTATCATTTTAATTTTGGCCACGCCTGTATTATATACCTGCTGATAATGTTGCTTCAGTGCACATTGTTGAAAATACGTTCAGTCGCGTACAAAAATTTCCAAACCGCCGTAGGCTTCCGGAGTTCCAAAGTTTTCATGACTGTAACTTGAGGGTGGGGAAACAGCTTACGATATCTGAGGCCATGTCGCGCTAATGGATCGTTGGAAGCGGTCAGAGGGAGCAATGTTTCAAAAACAACCCCATACTCGTTTCAAAGTATTATCTGCAGAGTGAATTGCTTAAAAATACTGGAGCTGCCATGTCACCGGACGATATAACCTTACGTTAACATTTAGGTATATATGTAAACTCGTGTGATAAAACGTTAGGCTGCTTATGTATACGTTGTTGCGTTGTTACTACATTGTATTGTGATTTATACATTGTATTGTTTTCATACATTGTATTTTTAACTATTAAATCGTACTGCTATTTATACCTTGAATTGTTACTCTAATTCTGCAACTTATGTTGTTTTATACTTGCTATTAAATTATTTCTATAGCAACTATAAACAATATTTGACGAAAACGCTGTCGTGAACTTTCTGCATTCACAAAATTTCAATTCATATTCATGGTAATTAGTGCAAATAAACGTAACGATTTTAATATATCTTTTATTAAATGAAATAAATAAATATCGACATTTTTAAATCGATATCATGATCTGGACTTCGGTTTTTTTATCTATTCAGAAACCCGTTAAGGTTTATAATTCGGAAACCTTAAGACCAATAGCCTTATCGAACGAGTTATACACAAATAGATAGATGGATTAACAATCCGTAAAATAACACAAAGCGGGATGACTCAGCGGTGGGCGTGGGTTCGATCGATGCGTTGTTCGTCTGGCGCTTGATAAATGGTACCAGTAATATGTAAATGAGGTTCCGTCTCGGCTGCCCGTCGATCTCACATACAATATGAGTACGGCTGACGAGCTGGCATGTCGCAAACGATTCCTCAACCCCTAGCATGTTAAACAGCTCGAGTAATTGTTCCGGAACACTCGATAAATTACGTTCAAGTTCGTTATAGCTGCAATATTTTTTCTTGTTCTCTTTCAGTATCATTTTTATCTTTTTTCTATATTCACTTTCCTTTACATAAAATATATCGTGTCTTTTTTTAATATTTTGCTTCCATTCCATCGATATAACTAACTAATATGTACCTTTATCAATCTCCGCCAGTATATTGCGGCGACTATAAATATCTCAAAAGTGAAAAAAGTTTATTGTTGATGTCGGTTGGCTACTGTTCTAATTGAAGATTAAATAGATCGATCTGACTTTCTTACCTTTTACACTGCGTCTTCAGGATCCAATCCAGAATCTACCGTATTTTTAGAGATATACGTCTCATATTTGTTTAATTAACCTGTAGTGTCCACATAATTGTAAGTCTACAACGTAACATCACGCCTTTGTCCCCTCGAAGTGGTAGGTAGTGGTGATATAAAACTCCCTATTTATCGGTTAATACGTCCCATATAATTTGCGGTAATTACAGATATTTAGATAATCACTTAAATGAGTATGGAATTTGAATTCCGATATCGTAAGGTATAAAATTACCCAAATACCTTTGATAATATTTCGCTTCAGGCCAATAATGTTCAAGATATTTGTGGTTATAGTACAGCCTTCTGATGGAAGGAAACAGCGTCCTTATTCTCGTGGTTAACGCAAAATCAAGTGAGCGAGGTCACGTGCTTAAGTTCATTACTCTTAAACATATTAATTTAATAGCTCATTGACGATATTAACTTAATTTCTCATTAAAGATATTAACTTCATTACTCATTAATGTCTCAGTCTTTAGTATCAGTTAGTCAAAGTAGTATAGAAGTAAGACATAAATATACGTTAGTCATTGCATATAGGTAATACACATTTGACGTCCTCGTTGGCCGAGTGGTTGCAAGCGTGACTGGTCATCGAGAGGTCTTGGGTTCGAATGTCGGGTGGGATACTCATGGATTTTTCCAACTTTGGTTTTATGATATACATTTTTAGAGGTGGGTTACAGTCTGGATGTGAGCTCAGTGTATGGCAATACCACCTATTTTATGTGGAACATAACCGTTGAAACATGGCAGTGTAATACACTCCTCTGCTTATCCCTACGGGAATTACAGGGGTGATGTTGCGTCACAATATACATATGCGTGCTATATAGGTAAGTATGATAAATAAATCTTCTATGAGGATTGGATATCAATAAATATT
The DNA here is from genome assembly GCA_018244795.1 of Parelbella ahira ahira. Lineage (NCBI taxonomy): Eukaryota > Metazoa > Arthropoda > Insecta > Lepidoptera > Hesperiidae > Parelbella > Parelbella ahira. The sequence goes on along the minus strand of DWME01004705.1, from coordinate 12,979 downwards.
AATTTCTCCCGTCATGAAGATAAATACAAGTTTCTGTTGTGTATATTTGGATATATTTCATTTGAAGCGAGTAATTTTGATGGATGATCGCTGTACGAACGGAGTGGATCTAACATAAAGCGAGTGTCTCTAAGCGAAGTCTTCAAAACCGGCGTGCATGTATAAAAGAATGATGAATAGAGAAGTACATCAGGTGCGCCTTTAAGGATATATTTGGTATTCGGTGCTCTCTGCCCAACCCGTAGGAGGACTGCCGCTATTTATTTATTGCGCTCCATCAACAAAATGAACACTGTTACGATTAGTTTGGAGAACATAATAAAATAAGTGCCAAGTATCACTAGGCGAAAACTACAATGAATTAGGCCACTACCTAAGTATGTGTATGAAATCAAAATGTTGTATACAAAATAAATAATAATAATAAGTTGGTAATAAAGGGGGTACGTTGCAGTTAACTTCGCCTGCGGAAGTGCTGTCGCAAATCTAAAGGACAATGGCTGAGTATTAGTGTCCATCCCTATCACATTGCTCACAACGGTACATAATAGTACAAAAACTCAAAGAGAATCATTGTATGTATTAAGAATGGACGTGGATACTGTTTATACTATAATCAATTCTATGAATATTTAGTACTCTACAATGTATCAAGACAAGAGTGAATAGACACTTTCTAGGCGAGCGTGCTACGTCCTAAGCTGCATCTCGCTTTCCATTAGGTGAGATTTCAGACAAACGCGAGGCTACTTCCAAAAAAAAAGTATAAAAGGATTTGGTGAGCATTAAGTCGATGCCAGTAATATTTTGAGTAGGTACCACAGTTTAAGAAAGTCATTATCTATTTTACAAGCGGTAATAGTCTGCGTATTACTGTTTCGCAGTAAGACAAGTACATTTACCCACCTTCCTTGTTCTGTAAGATCTTTTGATTAAAGTAATAAATTTAGTTACGCTCGCTTTAGTTACGTTCTTGCGCTCCTGAATGTACTCTGGGGGAAATAACTTACGTTTATGACACGGACAAGGTTGCGTGGTACGTTCCAGAAGAATGTGTTTTTTATTATTATTTAGTGCTTGGTCGGTGATCACGACTGTTACGCTGAGGTGGTAGATTTAATTGTAGCCAGAACAAATATTCATATGATGAGCACGAATATTTGATGTGTGCCAACATGCAAAACGTTGTATGTATCCGGAAATGTATACAATGTACATATTGTATAGCTTTCAAATGGTTACCATAGTTTCGGATGAAACTCCAAGTTCTACTACGTTGCTTTTCGATACTAGGGTGTTATTACATACTGCGTTTGTATTTCTAAATTTAAACGGTAACGATGAATTTCGTCTTCATAAAAAAATTACTTTAAAATTTAAAGGGACGAGACGTTCGTATTCAGTGTCCCCTGCTTATCCCATAAGGAACCTGATATCGTGATATAGGTAATAGAAATACTAAGTATCTTTATTAGAATGTTATGTTTCCCCGTATAAAATTAAATGTATAGGTGGCACAATGTGGAAAAATATTATAACCTATATTATTATCCATTCAAATACACACAATACATTATGTTAAATAACAAGGGTCGCGTTGGGCCTACCTCCGTCCGCAGGCCTCCCGAATCACCGGATTCCATAACACTCAGGAAATTGTAGGGGCTTACTGTGCGAAAATAGGGAAATCATATTTTTGTTTCGTTTTTACACTTCGTTCAAAATATTTTATATCGATAAGGAGCTATTTTGCAAGCCATTCCTTTAGAAGCAATCGTCTCGCAATCCTTACAGTTATACAGACAAACATATCTTCACGCCAAGTCCCTCACAGAATAGGCAGAGAGCATGGAATGCCAAATATCAATATCCTTGAAGACCTGCGATGCTTCTTCCACATTCATCAATCTCTTCATATATGCACGTCGGTCTCGGAGACTTACACTGATGAACTTGAAAATGTTTATTTGTAGGCGGAGAGGAGAGAACTATAATTTTACCTCCTTCAAATGATTGAGATCTAAAATTGTAGAATGTTTTATCAAAAGAAAGATTGTTTACCGCAATCTACTTGACGTTACGTTAAGTGAAGTTTAACGAAGTAATTATTTAGAGTTACAACATAATAGTTGCACAATTAATGTCTGCGTGGTGTGTTCTTTCAAGAGCTTTCAGGGGTTCTACTTTTCATGTCAAGAACACGCAAATAACGACAATAGAGAATAAGGTAAAAGGACAATATAATGTTATAGAACTTCAAAAAAATATGATCGTCCGTTATGATAATCGGCAGTGAAAGAAATACGAGTATTCAAATTAATTTTATATTGTTATTATTATATCATCACGCCACGTTCGTTAAAAGTTGAGCAGAGAGTATCACGTTTCATATATTTTTATCCTCACAATCCTAATGTACACCTTCTGTATTCATCACACTTTGTTCGTATTACTTATTTAAAGTATCCTGTATTTAAAAATTAGGAAAAATATAATCATTGTCGTGTGTGAATCTGCGAAGATAGTTTGCATCATTACTCTCCATTTATAAAAAGACCCTATAACGATGAACATAAATATGCCCTATATAGAAAGCAAAACCTAAGAAGGGCAAAATTTAATTTCGAGTATTATAAATGGTATTGTCATCAGCCTACTTCCGTCCACTGCTGGACGTAGACCTCTCCATTAAACGCCACTGAAGTCGATCGTTAGTACTTCGCATCCAACCACCACCAGCCACTTTAAATATATAGATAAAAGGTACAGGAAAAAATATACAATTAAAAAAACCTGGTGAAACGTGGAAGTGTATTACGCTCCTCTGTCTACCCCTTCGGGGATTACAGGCGTAATGTACCGTTGTTTTTTTTAAAAAAACACGGATAAAATATTACAAAATGTGTAATACTAAAATTTACATCTATGGGTATACGAAATATCTATGTATTAAACAGTGGCAGCCTTGCCAACAGCATCCAGTTTAAAATACTTACAGTAGTATATTCTAAATTTAAAATCGAACGTTCTACAACATGCACATAATCAACATCTCCAAAGTTCCGTCTGGATGACCTAAATGCTGGCAGTAAGATCGCCAAGGCCTCCATCGTGTCCTAGTTCAGAATACGAGATCGCGCAATTACCAGCAACAAAGGCGGTCTTAGATTACAGGGACATAATTATTCTCTGAAAGTTTTATTCTTAAGCTTTTACTTCTTGGCTCACGGAGTGCGATTGTTCTGTGGATCACAAAACTTTCACTCTTTATAAAAGTAAAAAAAACTCTTTGTGCGAATTCGAGTTTCGAAGTTTTACAATAACTCCATTATACCACGCTAGTGTTATTGAGTTTCGGTTTCAAGGATCGCTCAGTAATTGAATGGTAAAACGTAACATAGCAAGATCAATTTATCCCGAATCCTAATAGGACTAGAAGCAAGAACAACTACATAGCTGGCTGTCTAAAACGGAACTGGTACTGCTAATGTTAACGCAACATGCCTTAGCTCTGCTGCAAAAAAGTCAAAAATAGTGTCTGTCAATGTGATTTCTTAAAATCATGATATCTATACATATGTACGCGCAGACTTACATATACGGTTTACTAAGCAGAGCTAGAACGTCCCTTGTGTTTAATCTCTCAATTACTTTCGTTATTATTCAATTGACTGAATATATTCGTTAGCTGACTATTGTTAAACCTCGTGAGAGCTGCTGAGTGCTTAAAAATATCTGACACACGAATTCACTGTAGGTACTAACTCACACAGTCGCAATCACGTGTGTAAACGTGTATTGTGCTTCGAAAAGTGTGATTCGGATTTCGTCAGATCGACGGACTGATTTGCATCATCATTATCATCATCTACTCGTCATTGGCTACTATTGGATGAAGAATTCACGAATGAAAAAATTCTCTATTGAACTCAATGATTAGCTCTTCGTATCCAACCACTACCAGCAATGTTGTGTATATCATTACTCCACCTAAATGGAGGGATCCCCCTACGCTATGTTTGCGTAGAAGCATGTTATTTGGATCCTGACGCCAAGCAACTTAAATTACTTAGATAGTGTGACCCTGACTCTATCGCAAAGTTCTCCTACTTGTCCGACTCGTATCGTAGTATTTACTAGACACAGATCTAGACATATACAGAAAACAAGCATATTCCTGGCATAGTTCTGGCTGATGCAATAGTGGACCATGTGCTTGAGACTAAGGATTGCCTTTTCTGTGAAAAGTTGGGCTTAAAATTAAATTGCTAGTCACTTATGTGTTAACGTATGTATTATTCCAAATATGAATCGAGCAACCCGTCCAGTATTCTATAAAATTCTATTCTATATATAAATGAGAAAACCATCTATGAACCGTGTCAAAGCATCTTACTACACCGTCTGTTTATTCATTAAATTATTTCTAAAGTATTTTCTAATAAGCATTTTGCACAAAAATTCCACATAACACTTTTTTTAATAAGCGCATGGAATAGCTAAATGTATACAGCCGTATCGTTCAGGAATATTTTTTGATATGACGTGTATATGTTTGAATTATTAAAAGTTAAATCGCACTACGCGTTGGCGAACGGCAGTATACTGCCACTAAGTATTGTATGGAAACCATTAAGCAGCTCTTTAGTTGCTGGCTTTGACGGATAAAAAAAAACAATGCACGACAAAGGCCTTTGAAAGGGTTGCTTTTGTGGGACGCGGATTGTCCTACAAACGCTCCCCGTAATCCCATAAGCTTAAAGCCAACGGCCAATGTGAGCTGATGTTTAAAATAGTGCATTACGATCTTTTGCTTTTCAAAAATTGAACAGCTTTGGTATCGATAAATACTTTAAAAGAAAATTCAATTTATATGTCTCCTCCATATCCTTATTTTATTTATTCTTAATTTAACTCTCCACTGTCTATCTCTTCGTGGATTATATTCGTAAAGCTACTTTTTGTTCTATTCATATAGAAGTATTAAATGAAGAGGAAGTAAGTACTATGCGTTGCTGCAGCCTAGCAGATACCATTTGTACCCAATATTTGCACTATTTTACAATAGAATATGGAATAAGACGCAGAATGAGGCACAGAATAAGACGCTTAAGACCCTACGAGTATTATGCCAAGCTAGCCAAGTGCGCGTTGGCAAACTTCACATGTCTCAGAGAACATTATGGAGATCAGTACGGTCTGCGAATCTGCTCATGATGTTTTCTTCGCCGATAGACTGATTAATAGTCAAACATACATTAGATAACTTTTTTTAAATTTAGAAATATCTACGATAGGGTATCACCGATTTCTTTAATAATTATCGCCTTAAATACGTTTTAAAATACAGGTTAGAGAAATAGATATTCTTGATTCTATTAAATTATCAAAGTATTAAACTACCATCTCTGGTTTTACAACATCGCATACAAAAAAAAATCGTACAAAAATCGTGTAAAACCAAAGAGAAGTAGATTGTCATAAAAACATTGAATCTAAGGAATAACGAGATGAAGTCGTATTTATTAGACGATAATGATATGACGCCATACATGACATACTCGCAATATCTTAGAAGAATTTATATAAGGAAACTAGTTCCTAATTCAACCCCGATATAACTTCAGGCACCTCCAAATGAAGGCAAAGTGACGCTCAAACGGAAGCCAACTGAAAGCGTGCACAGTAACAAATACCATTTTTGGAATGTTTCCAAAGGCTACAGCAGCTTGTTTGACATTTGGGGAGAATTCTTGATGTTTCCATTTTTAAGAAACGTCTTTGACTTCACCCATTTTTATCGAATCCCGGTCGTATTAGATCACACATAAATATAACTCTATATTTGGTATTAGCATCTACAGATCCAAGTTTTCAAATGATTTTCAGTAAATTTCTCCCCATAGCATAAGTCGTATTTTCAATGATAGATATTTATTAGAAATTTTGAACTTTAAATTGCTCTCCTATAGAGATACTGAAGTGTTGCTTAAAACGAATAGTCATTTACTCGCCGTTACTGATACAATAATCTTTAATATTATGGTAAAGATTTTAGAATATAGCGAAAAGAGCTCCCTAAGGAGACGCGGATACATTTTCATTTTCGTTTTTGTCTGATATCGTTTAATTCCAACCGACCCCATACTGCTCGTATAAGCTTTCTAAAGATTTTTGGAGATAGAGACTGTCACTTTACTAACAGGCGGAGGAAGTTAATTTGAAGTAAATCGAAGATAAGTTGCTGACTTTTTTTACCTCATTTCTTCTCCAACAGAAATACTTCTCTTGTGCACATGGGGGTGAGTGATACAATAGAACGGATAATTTTGATGTTTATTAATTCACAGAACTTTATTGAGTGTATGTATGACACTCAATTTACTAACAAGAATGATGAAATACAGTGGTTTAACATTAAAACGTTACATTCTTTTAACGTTTTGATTTAAGTAATTTTTATTATTTTTTGTACGAGTATGTGCTTTTAAAAACATAAACCTCAATTAGCCTTTAACTATTGTAATATTAATATTTTTATATACGACATGGGAGTACAGTGAAACATATCGGTAGAAATATCGTATAGTGTAGTACCGTAGGTACCGTAATATAGCAGTGGGAGCCTTTAGGTATCGTTATAAGCAAACAACCCTTCCATTAGGTCCAAGCCGTGACCTTTAATCTTAACTAGCCTTCGGTCTCTTAGTCAGCGTTTACGAAGCAGTGAATGAAAATACAAATGCTTACTCTGGAAATATTGAGATTAAAAAATATTGTCATAGCAGCCTGATATGGGATTTGTGTTAGTATACATGTTGAGTTAGAAAAAATAGGTCAATCAACAATGCACACTTATTAGCTTCACGCAGCAAAGCCTATTATGACATGACATGTGATTTAAACGATTGCATTGTTATACGGAGAGAAAAGTATGATTAGACTAAACAAAACAGCGGTTTCACTTACCTAGTTCTCTACGATTGCGATTTAATGCTCATATATCAAAGGGTTATATTGAACAAAATATCTGTTCTGATACTGCCTGATGAATAAATGGCTCAGAAACCGACGCGCAGGTGTGAAGAGAGGGATAAATGTAGAAAAAGATATAGGATATATATATTTCACATCATCATCATCATCAGACTACTCCCGTCCACTGCTGGACATAGGCTTATTACATGATATTTCACTATCGGTGATATCTGTCTATACTGTAAGGGGCCTGGTATAAAGATATAATAATGACGATGCTTGATTCTACCGTTTCTAATACAGTCATATAATAATAACTCAATAGACTCGCCACCTATACCGTAAGACGTAAAATGTAACTAATGAAACGTGGGAGTGTACTACTTTCCTCTATCTACCCCTTCGGAGATTACAGACGTAATGTTACGTTATATAAAAAATAGTAAGGGCATTAAATTGAACAGCAAGCTGTAGTCAATTAAGGGCATCAGACCTCCAGAATAATATTAGAATCACGTGACAGGCTAACAAATGGATTTCATTCCGAATACAGGCAGAAGTATTCAAAAACAGGTCTTATCACAACCGATTAAGCTTCTATTTAAATTGTGAGTTCACGGTATCGTGGCCCAGATCTACGTTTTTGTGTTTTGGTAGGAAATAAATTTAATAAATGTCCTCCTACCTTCAGCCCGGGTTTCGTTTGCTTATCATAAGTTTGTACCTGCATCTGCTCATTCGGTTAATTATCATACTTTTATGACTACTTACAAAATATGAATTCAGTGGTAGAAAAACAATGTTGAAAACACCTCGCACGATTATTGTATTTAATGTGTTTGAGACATTGAGCCGTCTGGAATGTCTGGATCTCACTGCGGAGAGATATTTCGACGAGTTATAGCATAGCAAGGCAGACAAAGTCAGGAAAATAATAATCAACATCATGTAACAAAGACGTAAGTCTATCTCTTTAAGAGCATAGGGATTTGCAAAAAAAAATCTCCATAAAACTGTATTCGAATAGCTATATTTGTTTCTTTACAATAAATAGTACATTAAAAGAACACTGGGCATCTGCGTAAAAACCATATGTTGCCTTTTTGTAAATTTCTAATTTCCCAGTCTTTTACACACTTAAAACCTTTATTTCAGCTATTTTAAATTTTACGTGTATAACATAATATTATGTAGACCTTTTAAACCTACACTTATGTTGAAGGTCAGAAGATGGGCTGAGGCCCTTCGGGCGATATTCATGGATGCTAGAAACCGCGCAAGATATTTTTAATCAAGATTTCTTTCAGGCGTTGTACAATATAGAATGTTAATTAGTCCACTTTAGATGTTACTTATTTTGAATATTCAACATTTTAATAGATATGATACGAAAGAAAAACATTCGTAGCTTTATGGGTAATTATAATCTATAAATATTTCTCTACTTGCAACTGGATTAGTCCTGGAACTCGTATCACCGTGATGCATTTCGTTATTATTTCGTGACCAAATCATTTGTCGAAATATTCTAAGCCCTCTGATGGCCTTTTTATTAAAAGAGCGTTCAGTATCGATGACAACAAATGTAAAATTACCAAATACCAACACTACGTTTATAGTTTTACATGCATATTAACAACAAAAACAAAATTATCACTCATGATAAAAACCTTGCAATTTCTTGGCACCATCGGAACTGGTACACAGCTTTCGCCAACTCCAACTTCTCAACAGTACTTGAGCTCGTCGAATTCAATGTTTCAACAGGAACAATAATTGCTAAGAGCCAGGTAGGACTTGGAAACTGAATGACGTAGCTAGTAAAGTTCATGATCTACTTTCAATGGTTTATATTAAACTTGTATTACAACGGTAAAGGGAAATATCGTTAGGAAATGTGCACGTTTTACATTTCTTCGAAATGCTGTTTAAAACGTCTAGGGTTTGCTGTCCCTTACACTTACCCCAAGGGTACATATTGACTTCCTATTCTGAGAGCAGTCGAACGCAAAAGGATTGAAGATCATTTTCAGGCTATTTCTTTATTAAAGAGTCTTTTCACCTTTACAACAGGAGTTGATGGAGCGGAGTTTAATAATATAAGAATATTTGCGAAAAGGAACAAAAGAACTAAATCAAATAGAAGATTTGCTTATAATCTATTGACGTCGTTACTTTTCCGTGATATCTGTCGATTTCTAAGATAAGCCTTTGATAAATCACTCAATTCTTCAGTGAAATATAAATATGGTAGATGAATTTCCTTCTGATTCTTCATTCCGATTTAACGAATACACTATTCGAATACAATGCTCTGTGAAGTTACTATACTTTAAAACCCGTTAATATTAAAACAAAACAAATTTTCACAAATTAGACATTTTGGCAATTATCCACATTATATATTATCACTGTTTTCAACACACGCATGTAAGTTACACAATTAATTTCCCTTCATACTGTCATGTTCCACGCGCAATGTGATTCTAAAATAAACTAAATAGTTTTACTTGTATGCCAGAAATACTTATAATAGACTATTCCTTTAGTGTTGATAGTAATCAAAGCTCGTCTCTTGTTTGGTACCTAGGTAGTGTTAGGTAGCAGCTAGGTGGAGTGTTAGGTACTAGGTAGTATTAGGTACGAGGAAGTGTTAAGTTGATAATATCCAGTGACGACTCGACTGCTGGTTTGATAACAAACACTTACCTAAGAAGTTAAATGTTTTTAATATTGCAGAGGTATATGCATTAAATGACGACTTGTAATCCGAAAATCAGGGCGAAACAAGAGGTTGGAAGACATCAGCCCTATTCCGCTCCTCTCAAAACTTGTGAGAGCCTCTACAGATTCGGAGGCACTTTTAAATTCAAAGTCTCTGAAGGAGGATTATTCTCGAATACCTCGTGACTTTTCAAGTACGATTATTTTTCTACTGGCAGCTTTCGTTTCTGTATTTGCACTTGAAAATATTTTTACAACCAAATTGAAGTCCTTTCGTTTATTTTAAGGTACTAGTCATGTAAGTTGCAAAATTTTTACAACTCAATGATGCAGATGTTCAATAATTATTACCTTTTTTTAAAACAGAAGCATTCGACCAGTTACAGTACAATAGGTTTATTCTTCTTAAGGTAATTAATCCTTCGGTTAAACTGTTAATAAGCACAACAAAAAGTAACAAATTGTTTTATTCCAATCGGTGTAACTTTGCCCACCTCGCTCTGGTTTGATAAATATCCATAAGTAATGACCTCTTACTTCGAGAAAGCCCTTCTGTTCATTTTCAAAAAATTAATCTGCCTGTCATCCATCCAAAGCTCTGATAAACTATTTGCAATATGTTAATTGTATTTGTAAATATACCTTCAACTGCGTTTACACATGAAGTAATATATTTGTGGAGCAAACTTTGAGAGCCGCAGACGAATACAAGTATGCATTAAAATTAAACCACACGTACGTGACAAAGTAGATTTTCCGTAGTAATTTAAACACGAGTTATCTTGAATTTAAATTAAAAATTTCATTGCAAATCTGGGTCTTCTGGGAATTGAGCTCACGGTTGCACTGAGATTATTTTTCGAAATATTATATTATACCTGTTTTGATCAATTTTACGTAGTTTATTTTTTTATTTAGTATAAGCCAGCACTTGGCCACAGCCTTTTTAGATGTAAAGCAAAAGAATGGCGTGTGGTATAGCATGCTTACCTAACAAGTATTTATTTAAGTACTTATTTTAGTTGGTACCTAACACTTTTTTAGATACTGTGCACAGAAGACTTTAGAGCAGAGACGAATTTTTGTTAAATTTTTCTACCTATAAGGTGATCATACATTTATCCCATTAGTCAAGAGACCGTACAATGTAATAAATGCGAAAGTAACTTTGTATGTCTGTTACGTTTTCAAGAGAAATTGTTGAACCGATTTTAATATTAATATGTACATAGTTCGAACTTTTTAGAAGAAGGGTGTTCTTTTACCAGCCATTTCCGCTTTTCATAACACGGAGAAATATTTTCTTACGGAAAAAGTTTGTTCAGCGGGAGAGTGAGTTATTCATAAATTAAATTCTACTTGAAAACTCTTTTCACAACCAAGAAATCATAAAACTACTGAAACAAAATAGGTATCTAATATTTCCTTAGAAACATCGAGCGGGTTGTTTACAGTTGATACAAAATAAAATATGAAAGTATTTTAAAGTCATTTATTCATACCTTGTTCTTATATTAATAGTAGAAAACTAAAAAAAAAACTTAAAATCTCTACTTGTAGTATTTAATTTCCGTCCCGGTTTCGCATGGGTGCAATAATAATAATAATCGACCCATTTGTCATTCCACTGTTGGAATATGGGTCTCCTCTCATATTGTGAGGGTTAAGGCCATAGTTTGCAACGCTGGCCATTTACGGATTGGCAAACTTCACACACCTTAAATTTTTTATCCTCACGATGTTTTCCTTCACCGTTGGCAAGTGATATGTAAACTTAAAACGCATTATTGTAAAGAGGTGCGTGCCATGGATTTGAGCCCAGCAGCCGCGGAATAAGAGGCTGAATTCTTAACCACTAGGCTATCGCTAACCACCACTACTCACTAGGCGATTATCACGGGTGCAATGCTGATACTAAATGTACTATAGAATGTATTTATGTAATGTCTCCGAAAATATTCATTTAAATGACACGCTGTAAAAGGGCATATTGGTCTATATAAAATTCGCAACGTATTTAACGTCCTTGATTGCAAAAGTAATAATGATGTATCGCTTAAAATCGCTTCGTAAATAAACCATCATTGCTCATAAAAAGTAAAGAATAAAAATGGTTACTGTGGGTTATCCCTAAGAGATAGATATATACCGGCGGACCTTTCTGTAGACCTTTTTAAGGTCTACAATACTGTAGTAGATTATTTTGATCTATCTCGTAGGGTTGAGCCAGCGTTTGCAATGTGAGCGCAAAAAAATGTGTTTATTTACATCACATTAGGAACCTCTAAAATTATCTGTGTTTCTGTACTATGTATATTATGCATGTATTATTATACATATAAATCTTCCTCTTGAATTACTCTGTCTATTAGAAAAAACCGCATCTAAATCCGTTGGGTATTTTTAAAGATCTAAGCGTACACAGAGACAGACAGACAGCGGGAAGCGACTTTGTTTTATACTATGTAGTGATGTTACTGGATTTTCTAGTTTTTAAGCCTGGATATATATGAGACAATCATATGGTAAACATAATCTTGAAAAGGTTTGTTTTTTAAAAGAAGATAAATCTGTATTAGTAGCTGTAGGAACATCTGGTGATGTGAATGGACGTCAGCTACCGACCTCGTACAGGAGTGTACGAATAGTATCCCGGATATGGTCCTGTAAGGGTTTCACCATTCCCATGTTGTATGCACATCTGTGTTAATCACAGCAAATGCCACATGCTCAGTTAACGAAGAACAATGTAAATTGACATGGTTTTGACGTTATTTTGGCTGCGCTGTGTAACTACACATTCAGAGATGCTTAGGGCACACACAGCCGTCCTCCAACCCTTACATGGGTAGCCCTGATACGGGGGTGTCCACCACCCACTAAATGGGTCTGGAGAGTCGGGGCGCCCGGAGCTCCCGTGCCCTGACGTACGGAAAACGGGATTTACCCTTTCCAGTATAGGACACATGTAGCCTTTACAATGAATATATTATAACTTTTATCAATGGTTAATTAAAAAACCTTTTAAGAAAATTGTTAAAATTAACTTAAGTTATATAAATGAAAAAAAAAAATGAGACAAATCAGACAAATAATTTGTCAGAAAGATAAAGTTTAATTATAATAAGGAGCTGGTACAGTTATCAAGAAAGTTACGATAGTAAAACTTTCACAAATTTTCCCTGTTTTCAAAAGACAGGTTAAACTGTTGCCAGTCGTACTTTAACGGTCGTTAATGATTATCGAAGAGTTTAATACGCTCTTAGTATTACTACAA